>JACEEZ010022640.1:52500-55000 GCA_016584305.1 Chionoecetes opilio
AGAAGGAGGTGGAGGAAGGGGAGGGAGAGATTTTTCGTGCTTCCAGATATTTCCTTTTTTTCTTCTAATTTTTTCTTCATAATTATCTCTTCAATTTTTTTCAATATATTATCGTTCTTTCACCGGTACCTGGAACTCTCGATGACGTCGGCGAGTGTTCCAATTTTTCACGTCGGGGAGTGTTCCAAATTTTTCACGTCGGGGAGTGTTCAAATTTTTCACGTCGGCGAGTGTTCCAATTTTTCACGTCGGCGAGTGTTCCAATTTTTCACGTCGGAGAGTGTTCAAATTTTTCACGTCGGGGAGTGTTCCAATTTTTCACTGCGGCGAGTGTTCCAATTTTTCACGTCGGCGAGTGTTCAAATTTTTCACGTCGGCGAGTGTTCAAATTTTTCACGTCGGCGAGTGTTCAAATTTTTCACGTCGGCGAGTGTTCAAATTTTCACGTCGGAGAGTGTTCAAATTTTTCACGTCGGCGAGTGTTACAATTTTTCACGTCGGCGAGTGTTACAATTTTTCACATTGGCGAGTGTTCAAATTTTCACTGCGGCGAGTGTTCAAATTTTCACTGCGGCGAGTGTTCCAATTTTTCACGTCGGCGAGTGTTCAAATTTTTCACGTCGGCTGAGTGTTCAAATTTTCACTGCGGCGAGTGTTCCAATTTTTTCACGTCGGCGAGTGTTCAAATTTTCACGCGGCGAGTGTTCAAATTTTTCCCCGTCGGCGAGTGTTCAAATTTCACTGCGGCGAGTGTTCAAATTTTCCTGCGGCGAGTGTTCAAATTTTTCACGTCGGCGAGTGTTCAAATTTTTCACGTCGGCGAGTGTTCAAATTTTTCACTGCGGCGGATTTGTTCAAATTTTCACTGCGGCGAGTGTTCAAATTTTCACTGCGGCGAGTGTTCAAATTTTTCACGTCGGCGAGTGTTCAAATTTTTCACGTCGGCGAGTGTTCAAATTTTTCACGTCGGCGAGTGTTCAAATTTTTCACGTCGGCGAGTGTTCAAATTTTTCACGTCGGCGAGTGTTCAAATTTTTCACGTCGGCGAGTGTTCAAATTTTTCACGTCGGCGAGTGTTCCCATTACCCGTGTTTCTGTATTCAGGGATTAAATACCAACACTAGCCTAAATAGTTAGGCTAGTTATGTGGTTAGGTTAGGTTAGATTCCTTTTCATATATTAAAAGTTTGACTCGCCGAAAATTTCCACGTCGGCGAGTGTTCCAATGACGGCGAGTTCTGGGTTGGTGTTTCGGCGAGAGTTCCATAAACCCTTTCACCTTACTCTCAATTTCGTCTGAATTTACTATATTTTTACTATTAATTAAATCTCTCTCTCTCTCTCTCTCTCTCTCTCTCTCTCTCTCTCTCTCTCTCTCTCTCTCTCTCTCTCTCTCTCTCTTTCACATTTATCTGTTTGTTTTCTCCTTATCTCCTTTCTCTCTTATCTTTATTCTACGTCTATCTCACTTATTTTCTCACCCTCTCCTACTCTCTCTCTCTCTCTCTCTCTCTCTCTCTCTCTCTCTCTCTCTCTCTCTCTCTCTCTCTCTCTCTCTCTCTCTCTCTCTATCTTTATCGTCATCTATTGCCTTTATTCCTTTCTCTCATTTATCTTTTTATGCCTTCTCTCTTTCTTCCTATTACTTATTCATCTTCCTCATCCATTATTCTCTCTCTCTCTCTCTCTCTCTCTCTCTCTCTCTCTCTCTCTCTCCTCTCTCTCTCTCTCCTCTCTCTCTCTCTCTCTCTCTCTCTCTCTCTCTCTCTCTCTCTCTCTCACGTACACGCAACAGGGTGTTCCAAAAAGTTTATCTATTGTTTATTTGAAGTGACGGAGTTGTTTTGATTTGCTTTGCCAGTTACTTAATGAGAGAGAGAGAGAATCCATCTTATTCTATCACATCCATAATATCCACAAAATTCCACCTTATTCATCCACTTTAGTACTGCCATCACTTCTCACCTCTTCCACTCACACCCCTTACTCTTCCACTTCCACCTCATCTTCCACATCATCCACCCACATCCACCCTACTCACATAGTCGACACAAACTCCACCTCTCACCTCCACGTACTTCCACCACCCGTCACCTCTTCCACTTCCACCTCATCTTCCACCTTATATCAAACACACCCTCATCCACCTTGTCTTGGTCTCTGTCCCCTTTTACACACACACACACACACACACACACACACACACACACACACACACACACCACACACTTCAAAACACACAGTAAATCAATCAAGTACTTTGCTTTCTTTATAACAAATTTATCGATGGTGTGAATAACTTGAGAAGAAGTTGTGTTTACTTGTTTTAGAGTTAGTGATGGAGTTATCAGTGTGTGTGTGTGTGTGTGTGTGTGTGTGTGTGTGTGTGTGTGTGCGCGCGCGTGTGTGTGTGTGTGTGTGTGTGTGTGAGGATAGCAGGAGGAGGAGAGAAGAAAGCCTTTGTTTCTCTAGCCAAGGTTGTGTGTGTGTGTGTGTGTGT
>JACEEZ010022640.1:57500-60000 GCA_016584305.1 Chionoecetes opilio
AACAATCAATCAATCAATCATTGGGGGCATACGCCGGGGGGCGCGTCGCCTCGCCCACCCTACGACGCCACTCCCGGGGGTCACCACGCGCGAGTTCCCATGCAGGCTCCTTTCCCATACCAAGGAGCTCTCGACAAGAAACATCAACTTGCCCCAGCCACGAGCCTTGTGGGCGCCCCCTTGGCCTCCTCCACGCCAGATTGTCTCTTACAGATACAACCCGATGGAAAGGATCGGTTTCAGGGTAGCGTGCCACATGCCCATATAGCCGAAGTTGGCGCTGACGGACTATGCAGGTAATAGGCCTCGATTCAGTCTCACGGTGCAATCGCTGATTTGACACGTAATCATCCCAGCGATAGCCCATGTTTCTGTGAAGACACTTATTACCAAAGGCATTGATTCGTCTCTTCAAGTCGCTATTTAGTGTCCATGTCTCACAACCATAGAGTAAGACAGGGATCACAAGCGACTTGAAGATCCGGATCTTTGTCCTTCTGCACAGGTACCGACAATGCCAAATACTCCCGCTGAGCGAGTCCATAACACCGTGGGCTATGCCAATCCGCCGTAAGACTTCTTGACGTGACCCGCCGTCATTATGGACTGCGCTACCAAGGTATGTAAAACTTTCCAAGATCTCAATGTCCTCGCCACACGCATGAACAGACTGTACTGCTTCATCTAGTAAGTCTCCAAACACCTGGACCTTGGTCTTGAGCCAGGAGACCTCAAGTCCCAAAGGCTTTGCCTCCTCGTGCAGCGCCTCGAGAGCCATCACCAGGACCTCCAGCGACTCAGCAAAGATTGCTGCATCATTGGCAAAAATAAGATCAGTGATCTTGGTGTTGCCGACGGATGCTCCACAATCACTTTGATGTACAGCCTTGTCCAATACCCAGTCCATACAAGCGTTGAAAAGTGATGGGGCAAGGACGCACCCTTGCCTAACTCATGTATTCACAGGGAAGAAGCTGGATACACACAAACAATCGACATGGTATATATGGCGGCACAAGATTATATAGACATTAAAAGAAGAAATATATATATAAATAATGATCCTATGCAGTAATAAGAAGCACTTCTGGATCTTACACACACAGACATGATGAGCCATTGCATCCAGGAAGGATTTTATGAATAAATATCTTGTCGCCCAGTAGCTTAAAAATGTCCTTACTGGGCGAGTTTTCCATCACTGGGAGACATTTTGGACGCCCAGTTAGCATGTTAAAAAATGCACTGTTGGAAATGAGTAATTACATAACACACACACACACACACACACACACAATGGAGGGTGTGGCAAAGCAAAGGACAATAACCTTTTAATATACTTACTCACTCACTCTACTCTTTACTCACTGACTACTCTTTACTCACTGACTCTACTCTTTACTCACTGACTCTACTCTTTACTCACTGACTCTACTCTTTACTCACTCACTCTACTCTTTACTCACTGACTCTACTCTTTACTCACTGACTCTTTTTTCTTTCCTCTCTATCACTGGACTCTACGTCTTACTCACTGAACTACTCTTACTTCACTGAACTCTACTCTTTACTCCACTGCTGCCTACTCTTACTCACTGACTCTACTCTTTACTCACTGACTCTCTCTTTACTCCACTGATACCTCCTTTACTCACTTGACTCTATCTTTACTCACCTGACTCTACTCTTTACTCACTGACTCTACTCTTTACTCACTGACTCTACTCTTGACTACTGACTACTCTTTACGCATCTGACTCTACTCTTTACTCAACTGACTCTATCTTTACTCAACTGAACATCTACTCTTTAATCATGACTCTACTCTTACTCACTCACTCTACTCTTTACTCAATGACTACTCTTACTCACTGACTCTAACTCTTTACTCTGACTACTCTTTACTACTGACTCTACTCTTTACTCACTGACTCTACTCTTACCTCAATGACTACTCTTTACTCAGGACTCTACTCTTACTCACTGACTCTATCTTACTTACTGACTACTCTTTACTCAGACTCTACTCTTTACTCACTGGACTTACTCTTTATCTCACTGACTCTACTCTTTACTACTTTTACTCCACTGACTCTACTCTTTACTCACTGACTTCTACTCTTACTCACTGACTTCACCTCTGTACTCACGACTCTACTCTTTACTCAATGAAATCTACTATTTACTCAGATCGACTAATCACTTTACTCTACTCTTACTCACCTGGACTCCTACTCTTTACTCACTGACTCTACTCTTTACTCAGACTCTACTCATCACTTACTCTACTCTTTACTCACTGACTCTACTCTTTACTCAGACTCTACTCATCACTGACTACTCTTTACTCACTGACTACTCATCTCCTTACTCACCTTCTACTCTCTTATTCCTTCATTACTCCTATCACACCAGGTACTCGCATCCTACCTGTTATGACCTGACCTGACCTGGCCTCTGACCATTACCTGTGTGCGTATACAGGTAATAACGCATTTGT
>JACEEZ010022640.1:62500-67601 GCA_016584305.1 Chionoecetes opilio
GAGGAGGAGGATCAACAACTAAGAGAAGAAGGAGGAGGAGGAGGAGGGGTTGCGGTCAGTGCCAGCAGCGTGTGTCCCAGGTAACATCTAATTTGCAGATTCCTTGCTGAGGCTTGGTATGATTTACACCCCTGGCGGCGGTCATTTGAATAGCGTCTTAGAGGAGGAGGAGGAGGAGGAGGAGGAGGGAGGGGAGGGGGAGGGGGGAAGAAGAGTAACTGGAGAAAAGGAGTAATGGTGTAAGAGAAGAAGGAGGAGGAGGGGAGGAGGAAGAGTAAGTGGAGAATAAAGAAATGGAGTTAGATGAAGACGAGTAACAGGAGGAGGAAGAGATGATGATGATGATGATGCATAGGAAGAAGATGAGAGGTAGGAGGAGGAGGAAGGACACAGTTTGGAAAGAAATAGAAGAAGGACGATATAAGAGGAAGAAAAAAGGGGAGAGGTGGAGGTAGTAAGAAGGAGGATTTTTTTTACATAGGATTACATAGGAATAACAGACACCAGGAGACCTATTGGTCTATGACGAGGGTATCCTGCGAACTCAATAACTACTAACTATCAACACTTGTAAGAAAACAGTTGGGAAAAGGATACCATGTCCTTAAAAGAAGATGAGATAGGAAACGGAAAACAGTAGTGCAGAAAAATAGGTAGAAATATACTAACTCACAACTACCACTACCACTTACAACTAATCGATCCGGGGGACTAAATATGAATTCGCAGGGCCACTATCCAATACCCATTTACTTTACAGTTGCGCCCGTAAAATCTGTTTTTAAAATGTTAGTTATTGTGCTGGCTTCGGAACAACATTTCGCTTGTAACTTGTTCCCAGCGATCAACGACTCTCACATTGAAATAATTTTTACGGAGATCAGGATGCAACGTTGACGTTTAGTTGTAAACCATTATTTCTTGTTGTCACTTGAGTTGAAAGCTCGAATAGGTTCTCTGATAATGACATCAAATCCTTTTTAGGATCTTAAAGGTTTCTACTCAAGTCTCCACGGATTCTACGGGGAAAAAAAAAAAAAAAATCCTTTAAGGAAAAACATATTAAGTTTCCGCAGTTCCTCATAAGATGAATTTCGCAGAGATGGAATTAGTTTGGTTGCTCTTTCTCTTGCACGATTAAATTTTGCTTTGGTCTTGTACGAAACAGGGCGACCAGAATTGTGACGGCATATTCAAGTGTGGCCTAACCAAGGAGTGTATAATTTGTGTCATTAAATTTCAGAGTTTGGTGTTCAAAATTGCGTTTAATAAAGCCCAACATTCATATTCGCCTTTTTAATGGCAGCTAGGCATGCGGACTGGTTTTAAGATCATTACTGATGATGACACCTAAATCCTTTTCTGCTGTACTTCAGTTAACGATTATTTTGCATTGATCGTTATTATTTGAGGTTATCGTTGCCTATATGCATTACTTTACATTTATCGGGAATTGAATTTTAATAGCCATTTATCCACTCCAGTCTGACTAGTTTGTCGAGGTCCACTTTGATGAGTTCGCCAGTTTCCTCTAGTATATCTTTACCGCCTAATTTGGTGTCGTATGCAAATTTCGCATATTCTAGATACAATGTCCGCAGTCCAGATCGTTTGCTATATATCAGAAAAAAGAGGTGGGACCCAAGACCAGCCCTGAGGACACCCCACTGTACATCTAACAATCAGATGTTTCACCATTATTACTACCCGTTGTTTACGATTTGAAAGACAATCGCCAATCCATGGCTTGAACAAGTTGTCTCCAAGCCATGTTGCCCTGTAGCCTTGGTCAAAAGTGTCGCTGTATGGGGAACTGTAGGCTTTCTGAAAATCAAGGTATATTACATCCGAGGAATTTTAGCGTCCCAGTTTGAATTAAAATGACATAAAAAAAAAAAATTCCAGTAGGTTTGTTAAGCAGCAGGATCCTTATTTAGGAAATCCATGCTGCGATTAAATATTGAGTTATTTCATTCGAGGGAAAAAAGACACTATTTGATCCCGCAATTATTTTCTCAAATAGTTTAACAATCACAGACGTTAGATCTAATTGGGCGATAATTACTTGCGAGGCTCTGACTCCCTTTCTTGTAAATATCGGTTGTAACATGTAGCTAATTTAACATACTAGGAACATTTTTGTCATTAGCGATTTATTGAGGATAATCTTTAGTGGAAGGAAAGTTGACGTTGACATTCGCGAAGTAATCGCGGCGAAAATTTCGTCCACCCCACGGATTTTGCTGGGTCAAGTTTCTGCAAATACTATTGATACTTCGTCTACTGTTATCTTCCTATTTCCAATCTATCACTTTCGAGTCCCGCTTTACATGTTTAATGGTTCTGGTAATGGAACTTAGTCTTCTTTAATAAATACCGCATTTAAAGTAAGCATTGAGTACGACTGCCATGCTCTTTTATCATTACCAAGAGGTTATTTTTAGTCTTTCAGTGGCACCAATTACTAGTTTTTGACGTTTTTCTTACTTCGAACGGTATTGAAAGAACCTTTCGGGTTTGATTTGGTATTCCCTTTTGCCCCCAATTTTTTCTTCATACTCGCGGCTTTTTTAGTCTTAATTAATCCTGCATCGTCCTCGTTTTACGTTTTGTTTTGATGTGACACCCCGACCCCCTCCCCACCCCTCCCGTTTCTCTCTTTTTTTTCATTGTATTCCTCTATAATCGCCCTTCCGCATTTGATCGCTTGTAAACTTTATACGCTCGGCGCTTTCTGCCAATGATCTTGTTGAATCTCATTAGTCATCAAACTGGGTCTGTTTAGTTATTTTAGACGTTTTTCCTACCATGGGAACATGTTCTTTCCACCCACCGATCGGGAAGTTTATTTGTTGAATACATTTACACATGGTTTCCGCATTATTACCGTTTAGTAGGTCAATCCAATCAACTTCGGCTTAGTCCCCGGTTCGATCTTCGTGAAATCGCTTTATTATAATTTGGGACTAAACCGATTTTTCTGTGATGTCTACATTGCAATTTATGCCGGCATCGATTAGCTGTGATCACTGTTTGCCAAATGTTCAAAGATATCGCAGTAATTCAATCGTCCAATGTCGGTAGGGTGGAAAACTAAATCTAGGATACTATTATCCCTGTAGGGTCACGGACCACCCTGATTTAAATATACTTCGTTTACCATGATCAAGCAATCGCATACCTTCTCTAATCAGAGAATGGAGGAGGAGGAGGAGGAGGAGGGAAGAAGAAGAGGGAGGAGGCGGGAGGAGAGAGGGGAGGAGGAGGAGGAGGAAGGAGGAAGGAGGAGGAGGAGGACGACGACGACGACGACGACGAAGAAGAAGAAGAAGAAGGAGGAGGAGGAGGAGGAGGAGGAGGAGGAGGTAGGAAGAAGGAAGAAGGAAAAGTCAAAATAATAACAAAAAGAAAAAAAAGTATGAAAATGAAGGAAGAAAAAGATGTAGAAGATCAAGAAAGAAGAATTAAGAGAAATGAAATCCGAGAACATGAAGGAGGAGGAGAAGGAGGAGAATACAAATTGGCAATAGAAGAAGAAGGAAGGAAGTAATAAAGGATAAGATAAAGGAAGGTAGGAGGGATAGAAATAGAAGATAGGCAACGAAAGCACGAAAGCACAAGACAAAAAATAAATCAGGGTTAGATGCAAAGGAAAGAAAAATGAATGAAGAGGAAAAGAAGAAGGAGGAGGAACAAGAAAAAGAAGAAGAAGAAGAGGAAGAAGAAGAAGAAGAAGAAGAAGAAGAAGTTAGCTGCAATTGAATACCTAAAAACAAGGTATGAAGAGAGTAAAGGTATTTTGATGTCGTGTCTCCCTTTAATTAGCAACGCCTGGCGCCCTACCTAAGTGCGTGAAGGGGGGGGGGGGAGGAGGAGGAGGAGGGGAGGGGAGGAGGAGGACGACGACTCAGAAACACTTACTCCTCCTTCAAAGTGCTGTGTATCAAAGTAAGAATGAGTAAAAAAAATGGAGGGATTGATGATAATTAAGGAGATGAGAGAATGAGGTACTTTTCTTTAACTTTGTAGATTATGAAAGGTTTCTTCAGTGTGTGTGAGAGAGAGAGAGAGAGAGTGTTTGCCTGACCTAAGTTATGGTTGCAAATTGGTAGGCGTTCTTTGCTCCTCTTTTTGTTATGATAATGGGCGGCCGATAGGCGTAAGGGAGGGTTGAAGGCCGCCCACACGCCACGCCCACGCCTCCTCCTCCTCCTCCTCTTTTTCTTCGTCTCATTATATGCACTTTATTATATTATTTTATATCCTTACTTGTTTGTGATTGAAATTTGTGCTCATATTTTTTGCAGTTTTACCTTATATCTTTTTTTCTACTTGTCCGATTTTGAACTGTATGAGAGAGAGAGAGAGAGTAATTGAATAGGTAAAAAAAAAAGAGAGAGAGAGAGAGAGGAGGGGTGTAAAGATTGGGGTGAGGTGGGGTCGCTATTGAGGTGTCAGAGCGGTGAGGGGGTGCGGGTGTTGGCCATTGAGGTGTCATGTGTCGTCTGGAGGTGCAGGAGGGAGGGGGTGTTAATGAGGAGGGGGGGAAGGGGTGAGCCAAGGGGGTGTGTGCGTGTTTCTGTGTGGTTCAATCTTTGTTCAGTGGCTTGGGTCAGTTTTTGTGTTGAACTTGTATGTTAGTGTTCTTGGTTTTTTTATGTCTGTGTTTCTTGATCATTAGATACGCATTTCAATTACTCTCTCTCTCTCTCTCTCTCTCTTTTCTCTCCCCTCTCTCTCTCTCCCCCTCTTTTCTCTCTTTTCCCTCTCTCTCTCTCTCTCTCTCTCTCTCTCTCTCTCTCTCTAAATTTGGTGATGGGACACATTTTTGAGTCCACTGGTATGTAAACACTCGTAGAAAGGACTAAATGTGGCCCTTGAATTAACGCGCAGTACTGGACTTAACTGTTAACCCCTTGAGGCCCAGAACGTAATTTCCATTGTAATTTACACATAAGCGATTTTTAGTGAATTAAGCAATGTTTTTTTTAGATAGACCTGTTTGGATTTGTCTACTAACGAATTTGGTAATTAAGTTACTTTTCGTAATTTTTTTGGGTAAAAAAGACGATTTTTTTTTTTAGCAAAGGGAAGATCTGGG
>JACEEZ010022642.1:0-20000 GCA_016584305.1 Chionoecetes opilio
TTTTTTTCCCCAAAGCAACCTGGGTCCGTCCCTTTCCGCAATAAAAATCAAAGAAAATTAAATAAACGCCTAAAAAAGTGGACCGTAGCCCCTCCGGAAAACCCCACGAAGGTTCCCAAAAAATATCAAGGAATTTAATTACTCTACAAAAATCCCCAGAAGCTTATTTAAAAGCGAAAACAAATTTTAATACTTGTTGGCCGAACGCCGTATCGTCAGTTCAAGATTTTGGGCAACACAAAAGTAAACTTTTATTACTAAAATAGCCTTCCCGGCTATAAGACATTCCTAATTGTCGCAACCTAAAGCAGGTGGGGGTTCTTCTTTATTTTAAAGAAAATTTCAAAAAATCGAATCGTAGTAAAAAGATCTTATGACTCAGTCTACCAAAGTTTAAAACAAAAACGGTAATTGCAAACTATGGGAAAATTATATCGTCCTCCCAATCTAATGGGGAAAGTAGATTGCCTCCTTATACGGATAAAGTAGTTGTGAACATAAAACGATAAAAGGCCCCAGCCCAAACTACGTCACGGTTTTTTAATCGGTGCATTGGGGGAAAGGCGGGGTCGCCGCGGATGGCCCTTACAAAGGGGAAAAACTACGGCGATGGAAAATTTAATTATTTTGGGCGCGAATTGATTTCCCGGGTGAATTCTGTCTCTTTTTCTCCTGACAAACTATGGGAAAGACCGAGGTAATGCTATGTCAAGGCTTCAAAACCCAAAGAAACAGGTCATAACGAGCCTCTCAAAAGGTAGAAACTGGTATAGTAATTGTCCCACCACTTGCTTACTTCTTATGAGCCTCTGCTGTACTGTTTTCCTGGTTTAGAACCCTTTGCACATCAACCATCCCTCAGGTCTTCTCTTGTTTCACGACCGGGAAATATAGCCCGGGAATTCAATTTCGCCCAAAAACTCAAATTTTTTTTTCATCGTCGTAATCTTTCTTTTAGCTGCCCCTATTCTGGTTATGATGTTTTAAAAATGCTTTTAATTGACCCTTTTGTTGTTTTTCCTCAAAATAAGTTGGTACTCATGGTTAAGTTTACTTACAGCCAATAAATACTCTTGATCTATCCCAAACTCCCAAACCTTTTGCTTTGTTTTCTTATTCTCCATCCATAACAATTTGCATAACCACGGTGAAATTAACCTTCCTCATGGCCCCTGCTGCATGGTATGTCGTCTACCATATTTTTGCCCCTCAAAAATGGGGGAAAACTCCCCGCAGTAGGGTTGGTTGGTACCTCATTTCGCCAACTGCCTTTCGCCACACCATTGAGTCATTTTCGCCCACACTATGGATCTATGGACTAGGGAGGGTTAGGTTAAATTTTTTTGTGTTCGAAACCCCAACCCCCCGCTAGAGGTTAGGTTTAATTTTGTTTGGGTTATTTTGGGGGGTTGATTTGGGGTGTTTAGTTAGATTTGGTTAGGTTGGGTTAAATTTAGATTTGGTTAGGTTAGGATGGGTTTAGATTTGGTTAGGTTAGTTGTTAGGTTAATTTTTTGTTGGGGTTTAGCATAGGGGTGGGTCATCCCCGCTAGGGTAGGTTAATTTTGGTTATTAGGTTTTTTTGGTTAGGCATTTTCTTCATTTCGCCCCAGAATTTCTCCACATGAAATCAATTCGCCCCATATGATCTTCCCCCACTCTAAAGTCATTCCCCACCGATCCTGCACGGATCTGTAATTTTTTCCCTGGGCAAAATTTGAATGAACCCCCATAACCTTTGGGGGGGAAATTTACGGAAAAATTTCTATTTTTTTGCCCTACTCTCCCCTTCCCCCAAAAAATTTTGGGGGACCTGTGGGAATCGGGTTTTTGGGGGGGGGGGAAAAATTTGCGTCGGAAACCGTAATTAAAGAGTTGGTAGGGGGGTAAAATTCCCTAGATCTAGGGTAATTTCCTTATTCTAGAGAAAAATTGCCTAACAAAAAAACCAACCTAACCAAAATTAACCTACCCTAGAGGGGGGTTTACCCACCGTAAACAAACTAACCTATCCCACCTAACCAAATCTAATCTAACCAAACCCAAAAACCAAAACTAATAGGTTGATAGGTTAATTTGGGTTGGTTAGGTTAGCTTAGGTTTGATTTGGTTTTGGTTTAAGTTAGCTTAGGTTGTTTGGTTAGGTTAGGGTTTTCGGTGGGTCAAGCCCCCCGCTAGGGTAGGTTAATTTTGGTTAGGTTAGGTTTATTTTTGGTTAAACAATTTTCTCTAGATATAAGGAAATTACCCTAGATCTGGGAAAATTTTTCCCCCCCCACACAATCCCTTTAATTACGTGTTTCCGACGCATATTTGTTCCCCCCCCGAAAAACCCCCCTTCCCCCCGGTCCCCAATTTTTTTTTGGGGGGGTGGGAGAGTAGGGCAAACCCCAGAAATTTCCGTCTTTCGCCCAAAAGGGTTCTGGGGGGGGGGTTCTTTCCCTTTCTCCAAGGAAATATAAATTTCATGCTCCTGACATGGTCGTGTGGGGGGAATTGATTTTAAATGGCAATTGACCCTTATTGTGGGCGAATTGACTCTTTAGTGGGGGAATTGACTTACATGTGGACGAATGTCTTGTGGGGGAAATGACGAAAAAATTTCCTAAACCAAAAAAAACCTACCCAACCAAATAACCCACCCTACAGGGGCTTGACCACCGATATGCCCAAACCCACCAAAACTAAAACCCAAGCTAACCCAAACCTAACCAATCTAACCTATCCTAAACCCAAAACCCAAAACTAACTGCCTAACCAACCAAATCTAAACCCAAAATACCCAAATCTAACCTAAACCCAAACCCAACCTAACTCCTAGCGGGGGGTTGGGGGGTTTTCGACACATAAAAAAAAAATTAAACCAACCTCCTAGCTCCTATAACTCCATAGTGTGGGCAAAGACCTGTGGGCAAATGCTCAATGGTGTGGCGAATGGATGTGGGCAAATGACCGGATACCACCAACCATTTCTGTCGGGGAGTTTCCGTTTGTGTAGGGGCAAAAAAAGTAGACGACATACCTGCAGGTACCATGAGGGAAGGATGGGTAATTCACCGGGTTTTTTCACTTTTTTATGGTGGAGTAATAAGATAAAACAAAGCAAAAAGGGTTTGGGGATTTGGTATAGACTAAAATATTTTATTGGCTCGTCAATAAAACTTTTAACCTGATGTACCACTACTTATTATGGGAAGACAACAAAGGAAATCAAATTAAAAGGCTTTTTTAAAACTATCATAAACCATGAAAATTACAGCCCCAAAGAGAAACTACGACTAAAAAAATTAGAGTTTTTTTTGGGCAAAATTTATATTCCGGGGCTATTTTCCGTGCTCGCTGACAACATAAGAAGACCGAGGGATGGGTTTATGTGCAAGGCTTCTAACCAGAAAAAAGTCCGCAAATCTCATTAAGAAGTAAACAAGTGGTAGGGACACATCGTACCTACCATTTCTTACCTTTTGACGAGGCCTGTTATACTCTTTTTTCTTGGGTTTTGAAGCCCGCACACACCCAACTCGGTCTTCTCTATAGTGTTGTCACGAGAAAAGAGACAGTAAAAATAGCACCTGGAATTAATTTCGCGCAAAAAAACTCTAAAATTTTTCCATCGCCGTAGTTTTCCCTTCGTAGGTCCCCCCCGGGGACCCGCCTTTTCCCCACAATGCCCCGATGTAACCCCTGACGTAGTTATGGTAGGGTCCATTATTTGGGAGATTTTAACCTACCCCATATCAACTGGAAAAAATAAATTTGCTGATAGAGAAAGGGATGCGATTGCTTGTAGGTGAACAGTATATTTAAATCAGGGGTCCTGAGCCTACAAGGAAAAAAGTATCCCAATTTAGTTTTTACTACCGACATTGATCTGATTGATTTCTCGATCATATGTTAAGCATTTGGCAACGTTATCACAGGCTAATAAGATGCTGCATAAATTGCAATGTAGACATCAACAGAATCGGTTATTAGTCCAAATTATATAAGCAGATTTCACGAAGAGCACGGGTACTAAAAGGCGAAGTTGAATGGATTGACCTACTAAATGGTAATAACGCCGGAAACATGTGTTTAAATGATTCCGAATAACTCCAATCGGTGTGGAAAAACATGTTCCCATGGTAGAAAACGTTTGAATAACATAACCAACCCAGTTTGATGACTATGATATCCAACAAATCATTGGCAGAAAGCGCCAGCGTATAAAGTTAACAAAAGATCAAGCAGACTGCGATTCCTAGAGAAATACAATGACGTCAAACGTCCGCTGGCAAAGGACTAATTAAGTCTAAAAAGCGCGAGTATTAAGGGAAAAATGCAAAAGGATCCAATCAAAACCCGAAAATGTTCTTTCAATACGTTCGAAGTAGAAACGTCAAAACAAGTATTGACACTGAAAGATAATAATAATCTCTTTGGTAAATGATAATAAGAGTATGGCTTCGTACTCCACGAATACTTTATGCGGTATTTATTAAGAAGACGAACTCCCATTACAGAACCAGTACATGTATGCAGTACTCGAAAGGGATAGACTGGTAATAGGAGATAACGTATACGAAATATCAAGTATTTGCTGAAACTTGACCCAGCAAAATCCTGGGGTGGACGAAATCTCGCCGCGACTACTTCTCGATGTCACATTCAACTTTCGCTCCCCATTAAGATTATTTTTCAATAAATCGCTATGTGGAAAAAAAAATGTTACTAGTATGTGGAAATTAGCTTATGTTACATACACCATTTTTCAAGAAAGGGAGTAAGAGCCTCGTCAAGTATTTCGCCAATTAGTCCTAAAGTCCGTGATTGTTTAACTATTTGAGAAATATTGCGGGAAAAATAGTGTCTTTTTCTCGATGAAAATTAACCACATACTAAACTCCCAGCATGGATTTTCGAAATAAGAGATCCTGCTTACAAACCTCACTCCGATTTTTTTAATGTCCTTTATAGTCAAACTGGGACGCTAAAATCCCTTCCTCGGATTAATATAACCTTGATTTCCGAAAGCCTTCGATACAGTGATCCCATAAGGCGACTGTTGACCAGCTAGGGAACAATGGCATAGGAGAGCCATTATGTTCATGGATTGCGATTGGCTTTCACATCGGAACAACGGGTAGGAATAAATGGTGAGGCATCTGTTGGTTAGATGTCAACTAGTGGGGTGCCTCAGCCGGGCTCGGTCTTGGGTCCTACTCTTTTTCGATATATATCACGATCTGGCTGGGGACTTGTTCTAAAATATCAAAATTTGCAAGATGACACACCAAATTAGCCGGTAAAGCATAGAACTAGAAAACTCGAACTCATACAAGGTGATCTCGACAAACTATCAGATTGGAGTGATAATGGCTATTACAAATTCATTCCGAAATGTAAAGTAATGCTAGTAGGCCACGATAACCTCAAATATAACTATCAAAGTGCAAAATAAATCGTTAACTGATAGTAAACAGCAGGGAAAAGGTCTAGGTGGTCATCATCAGTAATGATCTGAAACCAGTTCGCATTGCCTAGCTGCCAGTAAAGGTCAAATATGATTTTGGGCTTTATTAAACTTAACTTTGAACATAAACTCCGAATAGTAATTGACACAATTATACACGTCCTTGGTTAGGCGCACTTGAATATGCCGTTCAATTCTGGTTCGCCCTGTTTCGTAAAGGATCAAGCCAAATTGGGTCAGTGCAAAGAGAGCAACCAACAAATTCCATCTCTGCAAATTCTCTTATAGAGACTGTGCGGAAACTTAATATTGTTTTCCTTAAAGGATCGTAGAAATTCCGTGGGGACTTGATAGAAACCTTTAAGATCCTAAAAGGTTTTGATGTACATTAATTAAGAGGACCTATTCGAGCTTTCACTCAAGTGACAACATAAATAATGGTTAAAACTAAACGTCCACGTTGCATCACCGATCTCCGTAAAAATTATTTCAATGTTAGAGTCGTTTGATCGATGAACAAGTTACCAACAAGTTGTCCGGAGCCAACACATAACTACTTCAAAACACTTACGCGCACTGTAAGTAATGGGTATTGATTAGTGCGAATTCGTATCTAGTCCCCCCGGCTCGTTAGTTTGTAGTGGTAGTGGTAGTTGTAGTTAGTATTTTTCATATCCTATCATTCTGCACTATGAAACTTCCATTTTTCCTATCCTCTTTACAGGGACAGGTATCATTTTCCAACTTTTTTCTTACAAAGTTATTATAGTTAGTAGTATGTAGTTCAGCAGATACCCGCGCTATGACCAATGGTCTCCTGTGTCTGTTACTCCTATGTAATTCCTATGTAAGCTCCTCCTCCTCTCCTCCCTCTTTCCTTCTCCTCCTCCTCCTCCTCTTCCTCTTCTTCCTTCTCCCTCCTCCTACTCCTCCTCCCTTCTCCTCCTCCTCCTCTTCCTTCTCGTCCTCGTTATCGGCCTGTCAATATCGGTGTGCTTATTCTATTTCTATGGGGGCTGTTTTGCATAGTACTGGATGAATCAATGTTCTGGAGGGGGGCGCTCCTCCTCCTCCTCCTCCTCCTCCCTTTTTTTCCTTTCTCCTCCTCCTCATCCTCCTCCTCCTCCTCCTTCTTCTCCTCCTCCTCCTCCTCCTCCTCCTCCCTCCTCCTCCTCCTCCTCCTCCTCCTCCTCCTCCTCTTCCTTCTCCTCCTCCTCCTCCCTCTTCCTCTTCCGTTCCTTCTCCTCCTCCTCCGCCTCCTCCTTCTCCTCCTCCTCCTCTTAAGCCTTCTCGTCATCTTGCGCTTCTCGAAATCAGGCGAAAATCTGTCAGTAACTTAACGTTCGATCCGAATTTATGTAGCAGTGACCACCGGGCGATTACTTTCAGGTAGTACATCAGTAAGACAAGCGAAGTCGAAAGTAAGAAAAATTTCTTGATTATCGAAAGGCAGACTTCAGAAACTAAAAAGAATCTTAACGAACACCGATTGAATGTTATCTCAGAAAGTAACGACATAAATGTAGCATGGCATGAATTCCACCCGGTAAGCTTAACTTAGCATACAATCCTCCATACGATGGCGATATAGGCGATCCTTTCAAAACATAAACCGAAATGGTGGACCCGCGAAATCAAGGACAGCCTTGCAGCTAAAGCGTGCATATGAAAAACACATAGAAACACAATGAAGACGACAAACGCGTCACGACAGACATTAGACGAGATACGAAAAACTCATTAATGCAGAAGCAAGAAAAAATTTTGAAGTACGTATTGCCGAAATGAGCAAATCAACCCTAATATTCTACAGCTATTTAAAAGGAAAAAGGTAATGACGTCCACATAGGACCGTTGGAAATGGAAAATGGCGACACACATAAAAGGAAGTATCTATGGCTGATATCTAAATACTTTTTTTGGGAAAATCAGTCTTCACAGTGGAAAACACGAAAATCAACCCATCCCGAAAAACCAGAACAAGGTACGTGCTCAGCTCATTAACCTTTCAGGAATGTTACATTTTGCTCGCGATAAATAACTGAATATAAACAAAGCTCCTGGTCCTGCTAAAATTTCGCCACGCATATTAAAGAAGGCCAGAACGAAATAGAAACCACTTTTCCATCTTATTTAATAAGTCTTACTCACCGGAATGTACCGGGCGAATGGAAACTACAAATGTTCACACCATCTTTAAAAAAGGAAGCAAGTCGCGGCCCGGAACTATCGCCCAATCATTTTCAACATCAGTTTCTTGGAAAATTAATGGAATCCATCTAAGAGACAAACTCGTAAGTTCTTAGAAGAAATGACATAATCAAAGACTCGCACATGGATTCAGAATAAACGCTCATGCCTCTCAAACCTTACTTTGATTTTTACTAATAGTGTCTTCAAATGTACGACAACACGAGGGCATAGAGACTAGTTTTTACCTCGATTTTTCAAAAAGCGTTTCGACAAAGTTCCTCATAAGCGTCCTCATTAGCAAAGTAAAAGCTCATGTATAACAGGCCATCTTTCAATTGGATAGCAAACTGGCTGTCAAATCGTAAACAAAAGGGTGGTAATCAAATGGAAATTCTTCTGACTGGACCAGTGTAAATAGTGGTGTTCCTCAAGGATCAGTTCTCGGACCTTATTCCTGTTCTTAAATATACATAAATGACATTGACGAGGGAATCACATGCAGGATATCGAAATTTGCTGATGACACGAAAATCACAAATAGCCTCTACAGAATCTCAGCAGCGCCTAACTCATACAAACCGACTTAAACACGCTAACAGAATGGTCAAAAACATGGCAAATGACTTTCAACCTTGACAAATGTCATGGTACTACATATCGTAATAACACAACCCCTAAAAAGTTACGTGATGACGATTTCCACTCACAAGTGTTGATAAAGAAAAAGATTTAGGCGTTATAATCTCGAAAGATCTCAAACCGAATAACCAAATTATAGAAGGTAGTAAAAAACTGCAATAAATTGGTTGGCTTTATTGGACTAAACTTTCAGTTTCAAATCTGAAAAAGTTATATCTCACTCTTTTAACTCGCTTGTTCGCCCCGCCTCTAGAATCTGTGTGCAGTTCTGGTCACTTATTTAAAAGGACATGATAAACTAGAAAAAATACAGCGCAAAGAGTAACCAAAATGATACCTAGATTGTCGAAAATAAATCGTACGAAAATCGGCTCAAAGACTTACTAATCCACTAACCGACGAAGGATAAGAGGTGACCTCAGCGAAGTCTTGTTAAGAATCTGCAACGGATTTACGAACGTAGTCCCATAAAATCTTTTCACGCTAGAAACCGGTCAAGCTCAACTAGAAACAACGGATTTAAAATAAGGCGGCAACGGTTTTTGTAACGAACGATCAAATCTTCTTCAACAAACCGTGTTTGTAAACGTATGAATGGGCTGCCGTCAGACGTATAACTCAAATACAATAGAATCAGTTAAAGTCGCCTCGATAAATTTTCATATCAAATCCCCGGTGTCACTGTTTTTATCTCGAATAATAAATTTAATCTCGCGGGCCTCTGAAACTTTACTCTCATTGCGTAAAATGATTGCGAGTCGCGTCTACACAACTCCTCCACACGTCTCAGACAGCCCCGAGTAACGGTCACTACTACAAACTTTTGACGCTGTGACGGGCTGTGGGTTCAGTAAGGGCCCTGTCAGTTTGTAGTGACCACCATCGGGATTTTATCTACCAGGGGTCACTGCTGGCAGGGCATTGAGTGCACGTGAGTCCTACTTGGAAAGTGCACTACCGCAGTGGATTGAAACGGAGCTGGGGCCTGATTTGGGACTGCTGCATCCCAAGAAAGCGCAAGCAAGGCTGCCGCACCACCCCTGCACTTCCACACGAGCCTACACCAACACTACATTAGACCTCATACAACCCAGATGCCCCGAGTTAACTGTTACCCACTACTACTCTCGACCTGTGAACGGCTGTGTTCGTTGTCTGACCGTTAGTGACCACCATCGGGATTTAAGGGTACCATGGGTCACTGCTGCAGGAGGCATTGAAGTGTACGGCGTCTACATGGCAAGTACACATCCGCAGTGGATTGAACGGAGCTGGGGCCTGATTGACTGCTGCCTCCCAAGAAAGCCGCCAGTCAAGGCTGCCGCACCACCCTTTAACCTCCCCTGTGTTCACGACATTACAAAACACACATAACAATGACCTATCTATCAAAGCACTAAACCTACCCCAACAACTATAGTAGTTTAGCCCATGATTACAGCTTCAACTTTCCTCACAAATTCCATGCAGTTTTCTATATTGCATGTATCACTTCTTTTCCGGCTAGCTTCGGCTGGAGGGATGGTGGGTGAGGAGGAAGCCGTTCTACTTCCTATTCCTTTCTCTCTTATTATCTAGTTTAGGGTAGTATAGTTAAAGCAACAGTCTTGTAAGGACCTATCGGTCTTGTTGCTGTTTTGTGTTTCCTTGTATTCCTTTGTATTCGTCTCGTTTATCGGCTGTCATATCGGTGTGCTTTCTATTTCTATGGGCTTGTTTTGCAGAGTACTGGATGAATCACTGTTACTTTTTTTCTTCTCCTCCTCCTCCTCCTCCTCCCCGCTTCTTCTCCTCCTCCTCCTCCTCCTCCTCCTCCTCCTTCTTCTCCTCCTCCTCCTCCTCCTCCTCCTCGTCATCTTCGCCTCCTCGTCCCTCGTAGGGCTGTCAATATCGGTGTTTATCTTTTTTGATGGTTTTGTTTTTGTCAGATACTGGGAGAATCATTGGCTATTGACCACCTATTTTGTAGTGCTCCTCCTCCTCTCTCTCTCTCTCTCTCCTCTCTCTCCTCTCTCCTCTCTTCTCTCTCTCTCCCCTTCTTCTCTCTCTCTCGTCTCCCTCTCTCTCTAATCGTCTCTCTCTCTGGCTCCTCTCTCTCTCTCTCTCTCTCTCTCTCGCTCTCTCTCCTCTCCTCTCTCTCTCGTCTCGCTCTCTCTCTCTCTCGTCGTTTCTCTCTCTTCTCTCTCTCCTCTCTCATCTCTCTCTCTCTCTCTCTCTCAGTCTCATCTCTACTCTCTCTCTCTCATCTCTCTCTCTCTCTCTCTCGTCTCTCCTCGTCTCTCATCTCTCTCTCTCTCTCTCTCTCACTCGTCTCTCTCTTCTGCTCTCTATATATATATTAGATATATAATATATAGATAATTCTAATATATATATATAACCGCCATGGGGGCTGGCGCGGTTGGTGAGTCCTGGCTCAGAGTTTGCAGTCCTGCGCATTCGGTCAGCGGTTCGAGTCCACCAATTTGTCCTGGCGTTGTGCGCTTTGTATAGTCAATAACCTTGTAGTTGGTACTTGCAAAGTGTCTAGATAGGATCAAAGTATCTTATCTTATCTCTCTCTCTCTCTCTCTCTCTCTCTCTCTCTATATATATATATATATATATATATATATATATATATTTCTATGGGTGTTTTTGCAGAGTACTAGGACAATCACTGTTATTTCTATGGGTTGTTAAGTCTATGGGTGTGTTGAAATGCATTTAGGGGGGAGGGGAAACTGAATAGCAGAGAAAGAGAGAGTGTACAGATTGGCAAAGAGTAAAAGTAGTAGTAGTAGTTGCAGTACTAAGACTTTATTTTGCAGTGGTTTCTCTTTCTCTCTCTTTCTATGGGTTGTCTTTTCAGAGTTCTGGGAGAATCACTGTTATTTTTATGCTTTTTTCCAGGTTACTAGGAGAATCACTACTATATACTAGGAGAACCACTGCTATTTACTAGGAGAATCACTGCTATATACTAGGAGAACCACTGCTATTTACTAGGAGAATCACTGCTAATTTAATGTGTTGTTTTGAAGAGTACGAGAAGAATCACTGTTATTTTCATGTTTTTTCCAGGGTACTAGGAGAATCACTGCTATTTACTGGGAGAATCACTGTTGTTTCTATGGGTTGTCTTTCAGAGTACTGGGAGAACCACTTCGGCTGCCGCTACCCGAACTCCTCCGTCACGCCGTACAACGCCGCCACCTCCCGGCAGTGCTCGGGCGAGGAACACCTGAGCCGCACCAACACGCAGTTCGAGGCGCAGCTGCAGTTCGTGTCAGACGCCGTGATGGCCTTCGCGTACGCCTTGAGGTAGGTCTTGGTGTGTGTGTGTGTGTGTGGTGTGTGTGTGTGTGTGTGTGTGTGTGTGTGTTGTGTGTGTGGCTGTTTATTGCGGTATTATCTTCATCTTCATCATCATCATTTGGGGAAGCGGTAGCAGAGTGGTTATAGCGTCTCCGAGTTGTTTCTCAGGTGACCCGAGTTCGATTCTCGATGAGAACAAATCCACTTAAAATCTTTCTGCACCGTTGAGTTGCCTAAGAACCACCACATGCTGCCCTGTAACTCTACCTTTGGATTGCAAGTGCCTGGGAGGACACAGGGGGCGGCAATGAGCCTCTATCACAGGCGTCTTATAAATCCTGCCTGCGCCACCACGAGCGAGGGCCAAACCATCACAGCTCTCAATTGACCTCCAGGGCCAGCCATCCCACCCTGGACTCACGCATAACACGCGCGATAGGCATATATGTAAAAAAACAAACAAAAAAAAAAATTCATCATCATCTTATGTTAATACCTTCATCCTCCTCCTCCTCCCTCCTACTCCTCCCCTCCTCCTCCCTCCTCTTCCTCTCCTCCTCCTCTCCTCCTCCTCTCCTCCTCCTCCTCGTAAACGTATGGAATGGGGCCTTCCCTCAGACGTAGTAACCTCCAATACAATGAAATCATTTAAAATCGCCTCGATAAATATTTCATATCAAATTCCCGGTTGTCACTGTTTATCTCGGAATAATAAATTTATCTCGCGGGCCTCTGATTACTTACTCTCATTGCGTAAAATGATTGCGAGTCGCGTCTACACAACCCCTCCCACACGTCTCAGACAGCCCCGAGTAAACGGTCACTACTACAACTTTTGACCTGTGACGGGCTGTGGTTCAGTAAGGGCCCTGTCAGTTAGTGACCACCATCGGGATTTATATCCCAAAGGGGTCACTGCTGCAGGGGGCATTGAAGTGCACGGCGGTCCTACTTGGAAAGTGCACTACCGCAGTGGATTGTACGGAGCTGGGGCCTGATTGACTGCTGCCTCCCAAGAAAGCGCCAGGCAAGGCTGCCGCACCACCCTTGAACTTCCACACTGAGCCTACACCAACACTACATTAGACCTCATAACCACACACAGATAGCCCCGAGTTAACGGTTACCACTACTACTCTCGACCTGTGACGGGTTGTGGACCAGTAAGGGCCCTGTCAGTTAGTGACCACCATCGGGATTTAAGGTACCAGGGGTCACTGCTGCAGGAGGCATTGAAGTGTACGGCGTCCTACATGGAAAGTACACAATCCGCAGTGGATTGAACGGAGCTGGGGCCTGATTGACTGCTGCCTCCCAAGAAAGCGCCAGGCAAGGCTGCCGCAAACCACCCTTTAACCTCCACACTGTGTTCACAAACCCTTACAAAACACGCATAACATGACCAATCTATCAAGCACTAAACCTACCCCACAAACTAGTAGTAGTTTAGCCATAGATTACAGCTTTCAACTTTCCTCACAAATTCCATGCAGTTTTTCTATACTGCATGGTATCACTTCATTTCCGGCCAGCTTCGGCTGGAGGGATGGGTGGGTGGGGAGGAGCCTTCTACTTTCCTATCCTTTCTCTCTTATCATCTAGTTAGTGTAGTGCAGTTAAAGCAAACAGCCTTGTAAGGACCTATCGGTCTGTTGCTGTTTGTGTTTCCTTTGTAAAAAAAAAAAAAAATCCTCCTCCTCCTCCTCCTTCTTCACCCACTAACCTCCCTCCCTCGGCGCCTCCTACAGGGACATGCACAAGGAGCTATGCAAGGGGCGCGGTCTCTGCCCCGCCATGAACCCCACAGACGGGGACCAACTCCTCGCCTACCTGAGGAAAGTGACGTTCACAGGTGAGAGTGTGTGTGTGTGTGTGTGTGTTGTGTGTGATTGGGTATTGTGCGTGTGTGTGTGTGTGTGTGTGTGTGTGTTTTGTGTGTGTGTGTGTGTATGTTGTGATTGTGTGTGTGTATTGCGCGTGTGCGTGTGTGTATGTGTATGTGTGTGTGTGTGTGTGTGTGTGTGTGTGTGTGTGTGTGTGTGTGTGTGTGTGTGTGTGTGTGTGTGTGTTTGTTTGTATTGTTGGGGTTTTTCCCCTCCTCCTCCTCCTCCTCCTCCTCCTTCTCCTTCACTAATAGATGTTTGGAGCTTAGGATTGAGGGGTGAGAAAAATAGAGAGAGAGGGGAGAAAAAAACACAAATTAGGAAGAAAAAAAAGGNAGGGGCGTAGCACAGCAACCCTTTTTTTTTACGAAAAGAAGCAAACAACCCTTTTTTTTTTTCGATGAAAAAATTTTTTTTGCAAAAGAAAAAACAACCTTTTTTTTGATAAGAAGCAATAAAACCCTTTTTTTTTGTAGAGAACATACAACCTTTTTTTGCATAGAGAAGCAATAAAACCCTTTTTTTGATGGGAAAAGAAATAAAACCTTTTTTTTTAGAAGAGAAGCATACAACCCTTTTTTTTTTTTACGATAGAAAGCAATACGCCTTTTTGTGATAGAGAAGCATAAAAGCCTTTTTAACGATAAAACAACAACCTTTTTTTTGATAGGAACAATCAACCCTTTTTTTTCGATAGAGAACAATAAACCTTTTTTACGATAGACAGGAGGCCCAACCTTTTTTTAAAAACCGGGATGAAAAGCAATACAAGCCTTTTTTTACGATAGAGAAGCAATACAAGCCTTTTTTTTACGATAGAGAAGCAATACAAGCCTTTTTTACGATAGAGAAACAATACAAGCCTTTTATTACGATAGAGAAACGATAGCACAGCAAGCCATTTTTTTACGATAGAGAAGCGATAGCACAGCAAGCCTTTTTTTTACAGATAGAGGAACCCGTTTTTAGATAGGCACAAGCCTTTTTTTTGCGATAGAGAAGCATTCCAAGCCTTTTTTTGCGATAGAAAAGCAATACAAGCCTTTTTTTGCGATAGAGCAGCAATACAAGCCTTTTTTTTACGATAGAGAAGCAATACAAGCCTTTTTTACGATAGAGAACCGATAGCACAGCAAGCCTTTTTTTACGATAGAAAAGCAATGCAAGCCTTTTTTTGCGATAGAGAAGTAATACAAGCCTTTTTTGCGATAGAGAAGCAATACAAGCCTTTTTTTTACGATAGAGAAGCGATGGCACAGCAAGCCTGTTTTTACAATAGAGAAGCAATACAAGCCTTTTTTTTACGATAGAGAAACAATACAAGCCTTTTTTTACGATAGAGAAGTAATACAAGCCTTTTTTACGATAGAGAAGTAATACAAGGTGGGGTTTTTTACGATAGAGAGGGAAAGCACAGCAAGTCCCTTTTTTTACGATAGGGAAGCCTTTTTTTTTTTACGATAGAGAGGGAAAGCGATATCACAACCAGCCTTTTTTTTACGATAGAGAGGCCTTTTTTTACGATAGAGAGAGAAAACGAAAGCACAGCAAGCCTTTTTTCCACCCCTCCATCACGTCTCTCTGTCTGTCTTCCAAAGTCTTCCTCACTCTGTCAACCTCACTCGGGTCGCCTCGCCTCTCAAACTTTTGCCTCCAGTGTTTGTCAAGATTTAGATTCTCGACCAGGTCTGATCCCCTTCCCCTTCTTCCCCTCACCCTTTCCCCTTCCCCTTCTTCCCCTCACCCTTTCCCCTTCCCCTTCTTCCCCTCACCCTTTCCCCTTCCCCTTCTTCCCCTCACCCTTTCCCCTTCCCCTTCTTCTCCTTCCCCTCTTCCCCTACCCCCTATTCCCCTCTCTTCCCCCAATACGGCTCCCCCCTCCCACCTTCCCCCTCTTCCCCTATTCCTCTCCCCCCTTATCCTCTTTCCCCTCTTCCCCCACCAGGGCTCCTCCCCTCCCACCTTCCCCTACCCCCTTCTTCCCCTCCTCCCCCACTACTGCTTCCCCCTCCCACCTTCCCCCTCTTCCCCTCTTCCCCTCTTCCCTCAATCAATCAATCATTGGGGACATACGCCGGGGGGCGCGTCGCCTCGCCCACCCTACGACGCCACTCCCGGGGCTCACCACGTGCGAGTTCCCATGCAGGCTCCTTTCCCATACCAAGCAACTCTCGACAAGAAACATTAACTTGCCCCAGCCACGAGCCTTGTGGGCGCCCCCTTGGCCTCCTCCACGCCGGATTGTCTCTTACAGATACAACCCGATGGGAAGGATCGGTTTCAGGGTAGCGTGCCACATGCCCATATAGCCGAAGTTGGCGCTGACGGACTATGCAGGTAATAGGCCTCGATTCAGTCTCACGGTGCAATCGCTGATTTGACACGTAATCATCCCAGCGATACCCCATGATTCTGCGAAGACACTTATTACCAAAGGCAATGATTCGTCTCTTCAAGTCACTATTTAGTGTCCATGACTCACAACCATAAAGTAAGACAGGGATCACAAGCGACTTGAAGATCCGGATCTTTGTCCTCCTGCACAGGTACCGACAACGCCAAATACTCCCGCTGAGCGAGTCCATAACACCATGGGCTATGCCAATCCGCCGTAAGACTTCTTGACGTGACCCGCCGTCATTATGGACTGCGCTACCAAGGTATGTAAAACTTTCCAAGATGTCAATGTCCTCGCCACACGCATGAAAACACGGACTGTACTGCTTCATCTAGTAAGTCTCCAAAACACTAGGGACCTTGGTCTTGAGCAGGATACCTCAAAGTCCCAAAGGCTTTGCCTCCTCGTGCGCGCCTCGAGAGCCCTACCAGACCTCCAGCGATCAGCAAAGATTACTGCACACGGCAAAACAGATCAGGGATCTTGGTGTTGCCGACGGATGCTCCACAATCACTTTCGATCTACAAACCTGTCAAATACCCAGTCCATACAAGGTGGAAAAGTGATGGGGCAAGGACGCACCCTTGCCCACTCTTTATTCACAGGAAAGAAGCTGGCTACACCTGCCCCACACTTCACAGCACTCCAGGTCCCAGGAAAATACAGACCAGGTTATCAAACCAATAGTCCTTGCAGGAATCCTCGAAGTTGCAGAAGATCCAGATTGACTCACGCGTGCACTGAGGTCAAACGCCTTCTTGAGATCAACATAGGCTGCAAGCATCCCCTGTCGAAACTCACGTCGGCGTTTTCCACCCGGACACGAAGCGATAGGATACGGGTCCGTTGTTGACTTACCAGGCGTGAACCCAGCTGCTGAGGTCTCTTGATGCTTCACCAGATGACTGCGAATTATGTCAGCAATAGAAAACGGGCAAGCACCTTGCCTGGTACGCGACCAGTGTAATACCGCGGTAATTGTGAGTCCTGACGGTCCCTTTCCCTTTCCAGATAGGGACGACCAGCCCCTCTTCCCTCCCCTCCCCTAAATCCCCCACTTCGACTCCGCAGCCAGCCACGTCCGCTCGAGTTTCATCCATATTTTCTTGAGCTTTAATATTTTGGCTGTAGGCTTTTGGTCAGCTGTATGTATTATGATGTATCGCGCTAAAGCTCCACCTCACGCACGCACGCACGCACGCACGTACGCACACAGTCACATGCCGTCTGCAATACATTCAATATGAGATGGGATTGTGTGATGTGTGTGGGGGTGTGTGTGAGTGGTTAAGGGAAGAGGCTGCAAAAACAACATACACACTCTTACACACATACACACACACACACACACACACACACACACACACACACACACACATCCACGTACAAAGAGGGACGTTCTTCCTTGATTGTCTGTGTGTGTGTGTGTGTGTGTGTATGTGTGTGTGTGTGTGTGTTGGGTGTGTGTGTGTGGCGTGTGTATATGTGTGGTGTGTGTGTGGTGTGTGTGTGGTGTGTGTGTTTTTTTTTGTGTGTGTGTGTCTGTCTGTCTGGTCTGTCTGGCGGCCATGATAGCTTTAAAGCCGCGATCATCCTTTACCATTTCCCATCACGTTTTTAAATGTCGAGCCCTTTACACCTGTTGGGCGATTACAGGTAAGGGAGTGAGCTATCCTTATGAGAGAGAGAGAGAGAGAGAGAGAGAGAGAGAGAGAGAGAGGAGAGAGAGAGAGAGAGAGAGAGAGAGAGAGTATATGATATTCTTCTGGCTTATGTTGAGAATATAAGCCTTGAGAGGAATGAAATATATTTATTTTATTTTACTTGTAATTCTTTGTGGTGAAATGTAACTCTTATTGTTGTAATAGGGCAAAGTGTAGATTATTTCGTTCTGTTGTGGATGTTTGTGTTGTTGTTGTGGTGGTTGTGGTGTTGGTGGGTTATAGCTAATAGTAGTAGTAGTAGTAATAGTAGTAGACAGTAGGTAATAGGTGATAGTTAAGAGGGGAGACAGGAGTTAGTAAATAGTAGTAGATAGTAGATAGCAGGATAGGTGGAGGGTGAGAGGGGAGACAGAAGAGTAATAGTAGTAGATAGGTAAGATGGAGCATACGCTAAGCTGCGCGTGGCATGCGGTGCTCATATCCGTGGCATAGCCCTTAGAGCCTGGTGGTGGATGAGGACCCGTACCCCGGGACACAGGGCTCAGTGTGACTCCCGGATTACCACAGTTCACTTTCCCCAGGCCTACCCCAGGTAACCATTATCAACCCCGAAGGAAGGAAGAAAAAGCTGGCGTTGGCTGCGTCACCGACTTGCCCTGGCCCGGGATCGAAACCAGGGCCGCAGATTCGTAGCCAGCACGCTAGCCACTGCACCATGGAGGCGGACAGTAGTAGATAGGCAGTAGTAGAGATGTAGTCAGATATAGGGGGATAGATAAGAGGGAAAACAGGCGATAACGAGGAGGTATGACAGGTGAGGGGTCGGTGTGGTGGGTGGCTGTGTGTGTGGTAGACAGGTTGAAACACGATAAACCTAATAGTGGTACCTGGATTAAAGGACTGAAGGTTATATTAGACTAAAAAGTTGATAGAGTTTGAGCTGTTTGATTGTGTGTGATGTGGTTTCTGTTGTTATATTGTCTGTTTTTTGTTTAGTTTTCGTATTTTCCTCTTCCCATTTGTTTTTTTCTCTCATGTGATTTTCTGTTATCTTCATTTTTCTTTATCTGTGTCGCTGTTTCGTTTTTTTCCTCCTTTTTATTTGTTCTATCTCTTCTTCCTTCCTTACCTCCTTCTCTCCCTCTCTCCCTCCCTGCCTCCCTCACTCCCTCCTTACCTCCTTCCCTCCTTACCTCCTTCCCTCTATCCCTCCTTCCCTATATCCCTCCCTCCCTCCTTCCCTCCTTCCCTCCCTCTCTCCTTCCCTCCCAAATTTGATCGTAACAGCTCTCTGTCCTCTCCTTCCCTTCGCTTTTTATTCTATCTCTCAATCTCCATCACGGTTCATCACTACGGCCATTACCGCCTAAGAATAATTTAACGCCTCCTCCTCCTCCTCCTCCTCTCTCCTCCTCCTCCTCCTCCTTCTCCGCCCCCTCCCCCTCCCCCTCCCCTCCCCCTCCCCCTCCCCCTCCTCCTCCTCCTACTCCTCCTCCTCCTCCTCCTCCTCCTCCTCCTCCTCCTCCTCCTCCTCCTCCTCCTCCTCCTCCTCCTTCTCTAGTTAGGGACCCACCATCGGGATTTATTATTACCAGGGGTCACTGCGCAGGGGGCATTGAAGTGCACGGCGTCCTATTGGAAAGTGCACTACCGCAGTGGATTGAACGGAGCTGGTGCCTGATTGACTGCTGCCTCCCAAGAAAAGCGCCAGGCAATGCTGCCGCCACCACCCTCGAACTTCCACACTGAGCCTACACCAACACTACATTAGACCTCATAACACACACAGATAGCCCCGAGTTAACGGTTACCACTACTACTCTCGACCTGTGAGGGGTGTGGGTTCAGTTAGGGTCCTGGACAGTTAGTGCACCATCGGGATTTAAAGGTACCAGGGGTCCAATGCTGCAGGATGCATTGAATTGTACGGCGTCCTACATGGAAGGTACACAATCGCAAGTGGATTGAACGGAGCTGGAGGCCTGATTGACTGTTGCCTCCCAAGAAAGCGCCCAGGCAAGGCGGCGCACCACCCTTGAACCTCACACTGTGTTCCACACCATTACAAAACCAACATAACATGACCTATCATCAAGCACGAAAACCTACCCCCACAAACAGTAGTAGGTTAGACAAGATACAGCTTTCAACTTTCCTCACAAATTCCATGCAGTTTTTCTATATTGCATGGTATCACTTCTTTTCCGGCCAGCTTCGGCTGGAGGGATGGGTGGGTGGGGAGGAGCCTTCTACTTCCTATCCTTTCTCTCTTATTATCTAGTTAGTGTAGTGTAGTTAAAGCAAACAGCCTTGTAAGGACCTATCGGTCTGTTGCTGTTTGTGTTTCCTTTGTATTCCTTTGTATATTCTCCTATTCCTCCTCCTCTTCCTCTTCCCACAAACCACAAACATCAGCCTCTACCTTTGTCTTCTTTCAGTCTTCCTCTTCCTCCTCCTGTAGCAAAGCACCTTTC
>JACEEZ010022642.1:22500-32500 GCA_016584305.1 Chionoecetes opilio
CTCCTCCTCCTCCTCCTCCTCCTCCTCCTCCTCCTCCTCCTCCTCTCCTCCTCCTTCACCCACTAACCTCCCTCCCTCGGCGCCTCCTACAGGGACATGCACAAGGAGCTATGCAAGGGGCGCGGTCTCTGCCCCGCCATGAACCCCACAGACGGGGACCAACTCCTCGCCTACCTGAGGAAAGTGACGTTCACAGGTGAGGAGTGTGTGTGTGTGTGTGTTGTGTGTGATTGGGTATTGTGTGTGTGTGTGTGTGTGTGTGTGTGTGTGTGTGGTGTGTGTGTGTTGTGATTGTGTGTGTGTATTGTGCGGTGTGTGTGTTTTGTGTGTGTGTGTGTGTGTGTGTGTGTTTGTTTGTGTTTGTTGGGGTTTTCTCCTCCTCCTCCTTCCTCCTCCTCCTTCTCCTTCACTAATAGATCTCTGGCTTAGGATGTAGGAGTGAGAAATAGATGAGAGAAAGAGAGAGAGAGAGAAATAAAGAGAGAGACCACTACAAAATAACTCCTAAGGGTAACCACAATCCTCTTTTCTACACACCATCTTTCCTCTACCTCTTCTTCCTCCTCCTCCTCCTCCATCTTCCTCCCGCAGGTCTGAGTGGTGACAGGTTCAAGTTCGATCATAACGGTGACGGTCCTGCTCGCTACAACATCATCCACTTCAAGCAAGTCCCTCGAGGTCACTACGTTTGGACTACCGTTGGGACCTACATTGAGGGCGAGCTGACCCTTAACATGACTGGTGGGTGGCTGAGTGTGTGTGTGTGTGTGTGTGTGTGTGTGTGTGTGTGTGTGTGTGTGTGTGTGTGTGTGTGTGTGTGTGTGTGTGTGTGTGTGTGTGTGTGTGTGTGTGTGTGTGTGTGTGTGTTCCCTCAAATAGAATACATTAGTAATCCTTTTCTCACAACCTTCCCTCACAATCCTACACATCCTTAATCACCTTTCCCTCATTTTCAACCTTTTACCTCATACCTCAATCCCTCATAATCTACATAACACTTCCCTTTGTCCTGCCTCTCTCTTCGCCCTCACTCACACCTGCCTCGCCACCCTCCCTCCTCCCTGCCTCACGCCTGCCTCATCCTCCCTTCTCCCTGCCTCACGCCTGCCTCATCCTCCCTTCTCCCTGCCTCACGCCTGCCTCATCCTCCCTCCCTTCGCCCTGCCTCACGCCTGCCTCGCCACCCTCGCTTCTCCCTGCCTCACGCCTCCCTCACCCTCCCTTCTCCCTGCCTCGCCACCCTCCCTTCGACCTGCCTCACACCTCCCTCACCCTCCCTTCTACCTGCCTCGCCACCCTCCTTTCGTCCTCCCTCACGCCTGCCTCACCCCCTCAGAGCTGCAGTTTAAGCTGGAGGAACCCCTGCCGCCCTCTAGCGTGTGTTCGCTGCCCTGCCTCACCGGTCAGGCCAAGAAATACGTGGAGGGTGAGTCCTGTTGCTGGCACTGCTTCAACTGCTCCACTTACCAGGTGAGAGGCGGGGAAAGGTAGTGGTTAGTGGTGGGGGTGAGAGGCGGGGAAAGGTAGTGGTTAGTGGTGGGGGTGAGAGGCGGGGAAAGGTTGTGGTTAGTGGTGGGGGTGAGAGGCGGGGAAAGGTTGTGGTTAGTGGTGGGGGTGAGAGGCGGGGAAAGGTAGGGGGTAGTGGTGGGGTGAGAGGGGGGGAAAAGGGGTGTGGTTTTAGTGGTGGGGGTGAGAGGCGGGGAAAGGTTGTGGTTAGGGGTGGGGGTGGAGGCGGGGAAAAGGTTTGTGGTTAGTGGTGGGGGTGAGAGGGGGGGAAAGGTTATGGTTATGGTGGGGTGTGGAGGCGGGGAAGGGGGTGGTTAGAGGTGGGGTGAGAGGCGGGGAAAGGTTGTGGTTAGTGGTGGGGGTGAGAGGCGGGGAAAGGTGGTGGTTAGAGGTGGGGGTGAGAGGCGGGGAAAGGTTGTGGTTAGTGGTGGAGGTGAGAGGCGGGGAAAGGGTTTAGTGGTTAGTGGTGGGGGTGAGAGGCGGGGAAAGGTTGTGGTTAGTGGTGGGGTGAGAGGCGGGAAAGGTTGTGTTAGTGGTGGGGTGAGAGGCGGGAAAGGTTTTGGTTAGTGGTGGGGTGTGAGGCGGGGAAAGGTGGTGGTTAGAGGTGGGGTGAGAGGCGGGGAAAGGTTGTGGTTAGTGGTGGGGTAGAGGCGGGGAAAGGTTGTGGTTAGTGGTGGGGGTGAGAGGCGGGGAAAGGTTGTGGTTAGTGGTGGGGGTGAGAGGCGGGGAAAGGTTGTGGTTAGTGGTGGGGGTGAGAGGCGGGGAAAGGTTGTGGTTAGTGGTGGGGGTGAGAGGCGGGGAAAGGTTGTGGTTAGTGGGGGGGGTGAGAGGCGGGGAAAAGGGTTGTGGTTAGTGGTGGGGGTGAGAGGCGGGAAAGGTTGTGGTTAGTGGTGGGGGTGGAGGCGGGGGGAAAGGTTGTGGTTAGTGGTGGGGGTGAGAGGGGGAAAGGTTTGGGTTATTGGTGTGGGGGTGAGAGGCGGGGAAGGTTGTGGTTAGTGGTGGGGGTGAAAGGCGGGGTAAGGTTGTGGTTTAGTGGTGGGGGTTGAAAGGCGGGGAAAGGTTGTGTTAGTGGTAGGGGTTGAGAGGCGGGGAAAGGTTGTGGTTAGTGGGGGGTGAGAGGCGGGGAAAGGGTTTTGTGGTTATTTGGTGGGGGTGAAAGGCGGGGAAAGGTTGTGGTTAGTGGGGGGGTGAGAGGCGGGGAAAGGTTGTGGTTAGTGGTGGGGTAAAAGGCGGGGAAAGGTTTGTGGTTAGTGGTGGGGGGGAAAGGCGGGGAAAGGTTGTGGTTAGTGGTGGGGTGAAAGGCGGGGAAAGGTAGTGGTTAGTGGTGGGGGTGAGAGGCGGGGAAAGGTTGTGGTTAGTGGTGGGGGTGAGAGGCGGGGAAAGGTTGTGGTTAGTAGGGGTGGAAGATTATAACCATCCATGTATTTTGTTTTTGCCACAGTTAGTAGGATATATTTTGCGTTTTTTTTTGCATGTGAAGTCCTAATTTTTCTTTATTTCTATTTGTTTTAATTGAATTCTTATCAGGGTAGAGGCGAGGGAAGTTGTGGTTAGTGGTGGGGGAGAAAGAAAAGCCATCCAAGTATTTAGTTTCTTTTAATTCACAGTTAGTCTAGTAGGATATGTTTGTGACTTTCTGAGCTCCCATTTCTTCTTCATTCTTATTTTGTTTTAGTTGAATAATATTTTTTATTGGAGTAAAATTTGGAAATTTGGAGATGAAAGATAAAGCCATCCAAGTAAAGCCATCCATCCATCGGGGAGACGGTAGCGGAGTGGTTAGCATCTCCGACTTTCGTTCTCGGTGACCCGAGTTCGATCCCCGAAGAAAACCAAAACCTTTCTGCACCGTCGAGTGGCCTAAGAACACCCACATGCCCTGCCCATCAACTCTACCTTCGATTGCGAGTGCATCGGAGGACACAGGGGGGCGGCATGAGCCTCTAATCACAGGCGTCACTATAAGAATCCTGTCTGCGCCACCACGGGCGAGGACCAACCATCAGAGCCCTCAAGTGAACCTCTATAGCCTACCATCCGAGCCCTGGGTCACCACTGCCTACAGGCGCTATAGGCACAGATGTAAAAAAAAAAAAAAAAAAAAGATATATATTTTATTTATTTATCCACAGTTAGTAAGATATATTGTTGGGTTTTCTCTAAACTCCCATTTTCTTGTTTATATCTATTTGTTTTCATTGAATTCTTATCAGGGTAGAGGCGAGGAGAGGCTGTGGTTAGTGAGGGTGGAAGACTATAACCATCCATGTATTGTATTTTATCTACAGTATATAGTATAGTAGGATATATGTTATGGGTTTTTTTCTTGTGAACTTCCATTTCATCCTTACTTGTATTTGTTTTAATTGAATTCTTATCAGGGTAGAGGCGAGGAGAGGCTGTGGTTAGTGGTGGGGGAGAGAAAGATAAAACCATCCAAGTATTTTCTTTATCCACAGTTATAGTAGATATATTTTTTTCTTTGTCCACAGTTAGCAGGATATCATTTATTATTTTTTGGGTTTTTTCTTCTGAACTTCCTTTATTTCTTCATTTCTATTTTTCTTAATTTCTATTATTATTATTTTTATCCACAGTTAGTAGGATATATTTTGTGGGTTTTTTTCTTGAGACCCATTTTTTCAGTCCTTTATTCTTTATTTTATTGCAATAACTTTTTTTTTAAGAGTGAAAACAAAAAGAGGTTAGTGATTCTTTGTAGTCTTTTTTTTATGTGGGTAAGATTTTTTCTCAGACAATAGAGGGAATTAACTGGATGAGGTAAAAACAAAAATGTTTCTGTTCTTTTTTCTTGATGTGTGTCGATAGAAATGGTCTGAAAGGGAGAGGTTTGCACGCTCCCTTTCTTTCCCTCATCCAGTGTTGTCTTTTCATACGACTGGTAGACATTATGAGAAAAAAAAATGTAGGAAAAAAATACACTGAAAACAGATGGTCAATTTTTTTTTTATCTATCAATTTCTATTTTTTTAAATTTATTTACTTACTTGTATCTATTTTGTTATAATTCTTTTTTATTGTTACTATTTCATTTTGTTATTATGACTTCAAGCATGTTTTTTTCTTCTTTTTGGGACGTTTTTGGTGTGTTTGTGCCCTTTTTTTGGAAGGTGTCTGCCCTTTTTTTGGTGTGTGCCCTTTTTTTGGTGTGACTGTGCCCTTTTTTTGGTGTGTGTGTGCCCTTTTTTTGGTGTGTGACCTTTTTTTGGTGTGTGCCCTTTTTTTTGGTGTGCCCTTTTTTTGGTGTGTGTGTGCCCTTTTTTTGGTGTGTGTGTGCCCTTTTTTTGGTGTTCCCTTTTTTTGATGTGTGTGTGTGTGCCCTTTTTTTGTGGTGTGTGCCCTTTTTTGGTGGTGGTGCCTTTTTCTGTTGTGTGTTTTGGGGCCTTTTTTTTTGGTGTATGTGTGCCCTTTTTTTTTTTTTTGTGTTGTGTGCCTTGTTTTGGGTGTGTGTGTCCCCTTTTTTATTACCGCTGTGGTCCGGTACAAGGTGGCCACTATGAACCGCCTTAAGGTCTGCCCAAAATGACCCCCTTTAAAGAGGCTTCTGGGGCTGCCAGGTGGTGCAGCTCGTCCCTGGCTTTCGCTAGGAACGGGGTGAACAATCTGGATGTGATCCGTCGACACTCCGTGTTCAGTTTAAGGAGTAGGGTGGAGCTCTCTACGAACTCCATCATCACCTCTGTCAGGGAAGCTCGGCCTATGTATGTGGACCTATACAACAGCGGTGGCTGGGTCTGCTGTTTGTGCAGAATGTGGGTAGCACAGGTGTCCATGTATGCTTTTCTATGTACTTTGAATATTCCCCTAAGGGGGTGCCTGACTTTGTACTTGTTTTTGTTTTGCTCTAGTGACTTAATTACTTCTGGCTTGTTCTTATCGCTTTGTTTTTGTATGTATGACCTCCGGGCGCGAATAAATTATTATCTTTTTTTTTTTGTGTGTAGTCCCTTTTTATGGTGTGTGCGCCCTTTTTTTGGTGTTGTGTGCCCTTATTTTGTATGTGTGCATTTTTTGACGCCCCTGTCCGCCTTCAGTCGTCAACCCTTGGACGAGCGCAGTGCTCACCTGTCCTGGGCGCTGCCTGTACGCTTCCACCTGTGCTGCAGACACATCCGCGGGGTGAGGTTATAGGTGGGAGTGTTGTGTGTGTGTGTGTGTGTGTTTTATGTGTGTGTGTGTGTGTGTTTGGTGTTGTGTGTGTGTGTGTTGTGTGTGTGTTTGTGTGTTTATGTGTGTGTGTGTGTGTTTGTGTGTGTGTGTGTAGTGTGTGTGTGTGTGTGTGTGTGTGTGTGTGTGTGTGTTGTGTGTGTGTGTTATGTGTGTGTGTGTTGTGTGTGTGTGTGTGTGTGTGTGTGTGTGTGTGTGTGTGTGTGTGTGTGTGTGTTGTGTGTTTGGTGTGGTGGTGTGTGGTGGTGTGGTTGGTGGTGGTGTGGTGTGGTGGTGGTGGAGGTGTGGTCGTGGTAAGGAGGGGTTGTGGTGGTGGTGTAGTGGTGGGGTGGTGGTTGTCGTTGTGTGGTGGTGGTGGTGGTCGTGGTGTGGTGTGGGTGGTGGAGGTAGTGGTGTTGGGGTGGTGGTGTTGGTGGTGGTGGGTGTTGGGTGTGGTTGTGGTGTGTGTGGTGGTAGTGTCGTCGTGGTGTGGGGTGGTCGTGTGTGGTGTGTGTGGTGGTTGTGGTGTGGTGGTCGTGGTGTGGTGGTGGTGGTGGTGGTGGTGGTGGCAGTGGTGTGTGGTGGTGTGGTGGTGTTGGTGGCGGTGTGTGGTGGTGGTGGTGGGTGGTGGTGGTGGTGGTGTGTGGAGTGGGTGGTAGTGGTGGTGGTGTTGGTGGTGGTGGTGGTTGGTCGTGGTGTGGTGGTGGTGGTGGTCGGGTGTGTGGTGGTGGTGGTGTGGTGTTGGCGTGGTGGTGGTGGTGGTGGTGGCGGTGGTAGTGGTGGTGGTGGTCGTCGACGTGGTGTGGTGGTGGTCGTGGTGTGGTGGTGGTGGTGGTGGTGGTGGTGGTGGTGGTGATCGTAGTGTGGTGGTGGTGGGTGGTGGTGGTGGCGGTGGTGGTGGTGGTTGGGGTGGTGTGGTGGTGGTGGTGGTGGCGGTTGGTGGTGGTGGTGTGGTGGGCGCTGGTTGTGGTGGTCGTGGTCATGGTGTGGTGGTGGTGGTGGTCGTGGTGTGTGGTCGTGGTGGGGTGGTAGTGGTGGTGGTCGTGGTGTGGTGTGGTGGTGGTGTGGTCTGGTGTGGTGGGTGGTGGTGGTGGTGGTGTGGTGGTGGTGGTCGTGGTTGGGGGTTTCGTGGTGTGGGGGTGGTGGTGGTGGTCGCGGTGTGGTGGTGGTGGTGGTGGTGTGGTGTGGTGGTGGTGGTGGTGGTGGTCGTGGTGTGGTGGTGGTGATGGTCGTGGTGTGGTGGTGGTGGTCGTGGTGTGGTGGTGGGGGTGGTTCGGGGTTTGTGGTGGTGGTGGTGGTCGTGGTGTGGTGGGGGTGGTGGTGGTGTGTGGTGGTGGTCGTGGTGTGGTTGGGGGGGTGGTCGTGGTGTGGTGGTGGTGGTGGTCGTGGGGGGTGGTGGTGTGGTGGTAGTGGTGGGGGTGGTGGTGGTGGTGGTGTGGTTGGTGGTGTGGTCGTGGGGGTGGTGGTGGTGGAGGTGGTGTGGTGGGGGTGGTGGTTCGTGGTGGTGGTGGGTGGTGGTGTGGTGGTGGGGGGTGGTGGTGGTGGTGGTGGTGGTGGGGGGGTGGGGTGTGGTGGTGGTGGGGGTGGTGGTGGTGGTCGGGGTGGGGTGGTGGTGGTGTGGGGGTGTGGGTGGTGGGGTCGTGGTGTGGTTGTGGTGGTGGTCTGGTGTGGTGGTGGGGTCGTGGGTTTTGGTGGTGGTGGTGGGGTGGTGGTGGTGTGGTCGTGGTGGGGGTGGTGGTGGGGGGGTGGGGGTGGTGTGGTGGTGGTGGTGGTCGTGGTGTGGTGGTGGTGGTGGTCGTGGTGTGGTGGTGGTGGTGGAGGGTCGTGGTGTGGTGGTGGTGGTGTGGTTGGTGGTGTGGTTGTGGTGGGGGTGTGGTGGTCGTGGTGTGTGGTGGTGTCGTGGTGTGGTGTGTGGTGGTGGTCGTGGTGTGGTGGGGTCGTGTGGTGTGGGTGGTGGGGTGGTCGTGGTGTGGTGGGTGGTGGTGGTGGTGGTGGGTGGTGTGGTGGTGGTGGTGGTGTGGTGGTGTGGTGTTGGTGGTGTCGTGGTGTAGTGGTGGTGCTGGTGGTGGTGTGGTGGTGGTGGTGTGGTAGAGAGGGTGAATTTTATTTGTTCTCTTGATTTCTTATTTTTTTTCTTTTTGTGAATATTTTTTACTGTTATTTTTTTCTTTAATCAATTAAAGTAATCGTCCAGACCATTTCATCATTCCTGATTTAATGCAATCAAATCATAGCCATTAACGAGTATATCAACAACACGTCGTCATTTTTTTGTATCCAGTCAGACGTTTTTGAATAATCCGCAATCAAAATCTGCAAAATTCCCCCGAGTTTTCAAACGCTCTCAAGGTTTGCAGACGCTCAGGCTCAGGCTCGGTGACGTACCATCAGGGAGGCTCATCTTCCCGCGCTGATCAGAGAGGCACGTAAACACAGAGATAAATATAGTACTTGAAGATATTTGGGTGTTTTCTGATAGATTTTTTTTTCTATATGCCAATGCTGCATCCTTTATGGGTGGGAGCAAGACAGCTGTGCCTTTCGAGAAAGTTTGCACACGGAAAGGAGTGGCGTGTGTAGGGTGATACACGCCTATAGTGTGTTGGTGGCGAGCAGTTTGTGTTGAGAACGGCGCCCCCGTAAGAACAGTGACTCAGTCCAACCACTATACCAGACCAGGTGGCCCTGTTAGACAGGGAGCCAGGACTGGCAGCAGCGGTGGACCACCACGACTGTGAGGCTTTGCCTCTTAAACAAGACCAAGTAAACAGTTGTGGAGTGGGCGTGCCCTGTGGTGAGAGACCCTGTGGTGGTGGGGGGCTGTCCCCACTTTTTTTGCCTTCCCGCCCGCATTTTTTTCCCAACTCTATGCTGTAGTTTTAAAGCTAGTATGTGGTTTTTCCGAGTGACGTTTGACTGTAGCTCCAACTAACCATAGGATTTTCTCGAAGTACCTTCATTGTGGGTTCCCACACACACATGGTTTAAAATTTATTTACCAATCCATGTTTTGGAGAAGTGCCAGGTCCTCCTGCTGAAACCTCAGGCTCTGCTAACACCCGTTCATCCACCCTCGTACTCGGGGTCAAACATAGGATTCCATGCAATCTGAGGTTCGTTTTCTCATAGTATACGCGACCAGCGTCCTTTCTTTCGGTGTCAGTTGAGCATCGTTCTCTAAATCTGTCACAGCGGACAGATTTTACTGTCTGACACCGAAATACAATCGCTCATCATAACTTTGCCGACAGGTGTCAGACAGAGTGTCTGCGGGCGTCCCTGTTCTGACGTCATCAATAACATCGTACCCCTGTTTGGGGGGGAAGATTTTTTTTTTTCGCGCTTTTTACAAAAGTCGTGTTTTTACGGAAAAAAGGCTGGAAATCAATTTTTTGGTGGATTAAAGGGGTTTTGAATTCATTCAACATAATTGGCAAAAAAATTTGGGTCTGGACGATTACTTTAAGACAAAATGTATAAAATACAGGTCAGATTTGAAAACCCATTTACCCCANTTTCCACCCCTTAAAAGTTTGATCCCCAAGAATTTCATTTTCCATATTTTTTTTCCTCTTGTGAATACATTTTAATTTTGTTATTTTTTTCTACTACAGGTTTATATTTTATCCTCTGTTAGACCGATACCTTTAACCCCTTGAGGCCCAGAACGTAATTTCCATTGTAATTTGGGTACCATTAGACGATTTGTAGTTAATATAAGCAATATTTTATAGATAAGACCTGTTTAGGATCCTTTTGAACTAGCTAATTTGGTATATTTAGTCACTTTTCCTAATTTTATGGCCAACAGCAGATTATTCTATATAGCAAAGAAATAATCTGGGCGTGAAGGGAACGTCGATTGATCATTTATTCCTCAGGTAAAGCTAGCGTCCTGTATTTCCTTGTTCATCCTGCATCCCTTTCCTCCTCCTTCACCTTTGTCTTCTCACCTTTCCCCTTCTCTTCCCCTCCTCTCTTCCCCTCTTTCTTTCCCTATTCTTACTCCTTCCTACACCTGCCTTCTCTTCATTTCTCCTTGGATTTTCTTATCCTCCCTTATCTTGTTCTGTTTTTGTTGTTACTTCGTCTATTTTTTTCTTTCTCTCTCTATCTATCTATCTATCTACCTCGCTTTCTCTTCTTTTTCTTCTTACTTGGCTGTTTAGATATGTGTGTGTGTGTGTGTGTGTGTGTGGGTGTGGGTGTGTTTTATAGCAGCCACGCCCCTCATCTGTTGGGGAAGAGGGCAATTTTTTTTTTTTTACATTTTTTTTCTTTAAGGTTAGGTTAGGTTAGGTTAGGTTAGGTTAGGTTAGGTTAGGTT
>JACEEZ010022642.1:40000-51691 GCA_016584305.1 Chionoecetes opilio
TGGTGGTGGTGGTGGTCATGGGGTGTGGTGGTGTTGGTGTGGTAGAGAGGTGAATTTTATTTGTTCTCTTTATTTTTTATTTTGTTTATCTTTTATTGGGAATATTTTTTACTATTTTTTTAATCTTTTAATCAATTAGACCAAAATGTATAACAGTACCAGGTTCGATTCGACCCCTGGACACGGAAGGCGACTTAGCTCCCCATCATGCGGGCCGGTACCTCCCGCTCCGAACGATCGTTAGAGCCTCTCCCCACCTCCACCTAACACGGAGGTATAAGAGGTAATGATATGCACCCTATACTGTTGTTACCCCAACTCCTACCTCGCTGGGGGAGCAGGCGACTGAAACTATCGCGGCCGACACGCAAACAAATTCATCAATTAAGAAAAATTGCAATAACAGCACGCAGGTCGTATTCGAACCCTGGTACTGCTACACAATGTGTCTTAATTCATTAGATGTGTTGAGTGTGCCTGCCCTTTTAACTGTTTTAACTTGTGTATCATTTTATCATCATTATTATTTTTGTATCATATTTTTTGTAATCATCTTTATTATTGTCATATATTGTAATTCTGTGTTTCTATTTTTTTTTCCTTCTCCAGTTTTGCATTATTTGATCAGCACTTTTTTTTGTGGTGTGGTGTATGTGTGTGTTGTGTGTGTGTGGTGTGTGTTGTGTGTGTGTGTGTGTGTTGTGTGTGTGTGTGTGCGTGTGTTTGTGTGTGTGTGGTGTGTTGTTGTGTGTGTGTGTGTGTGTGTGTGTGTGTGTGTTGGGGGGTTGGGGGGGTTTTTTTGGGGGGTTTTTGCGTGTGTGTGTGTGTGTGTGTGTTGTTTGTGTATTCATCTAGTTGTAATTCATCTGTTGTATTTTACAGTGCCCTGAGCAAACTCGCGTATGGCCCCTTCTCCATATCACATTTTTATCATTCATCCTTAGTGCTTATTGTGGCCGAAGCCAGCAACCCCCGAGAGCATGTCACAAACCCCGGCTACACCCGGTACCATTCACTGCTGGGTGGACCAGTGGCTCGGTTTTTTTAATGAAACAGCCCATTGTTTCCGCTCCGCCCGGGATCGAACCCCGACTTTCTCGGTTGTGAACGAGCGTGCTTCCCCTACACTAGTGGTGTGTGTGTGTGTGGTGTGTGTTTGTGTGTGTGTGGTGTGTGTGTGACTGTGTGTGTGTGTGTGTTGGCAAGCTTCACGTATTGCTCACGTGCATACACTTGTTAAATTTGTTTATGGTCAAAGAGTTCTCTCTCTCTCTCTCTCAACTCTCATCTCTCTCTCTCTCTCTCTTCTCCTCTCTCTTCTCTCTCTCTCTCTCTCTCTCTCTCTCTCTCGTGTCTCTCGCTCTCTCTCTCTCTCATCTCTCGTCTCTTCTCTCCTCTCTCTTCTCTCTCTCTCTCTCTCTCTCTCTCTCCGCCCTCTCTCTCTCTCTCCATCTCTCTCTCTCTCTCTCTCTCGCTCGGGCTCGCATTCGCTCGCTTCGCTCGCTCATCTCCTCTCATCTCTCTCCTCTCTCTCCGTCTCTCTCTCTCATCTCTCTCTCGCTCTCCTCTCCTCTCTCTCTCTCTCTCTCTCCTCTCTCTCCTCTCTCTCTCTCTCTCTCTCATCTCTCTCTCTCTCTCTCTCTCCTCTCTTCTCTCTCTCTCTTCTCTCACAAAACACACACACACACACACACACACACACACACAACGCATGTCCGTTCATTATCTTCGTTCTTTGTCTCATTACAACCAATTTTTTTCCCCAATATTGAGCATGTTTCATGTCTGATAACAAACTGCCTCTCACTTCTTTATACATGGTTTTTTTGTCTTAATAGCATGCACGTTCTAATACTCGTTTTTTCAACAACCTTGTACGTATATTACCTTGTTATATTCCCTTGATTACTTTGTTCATGTCAGCTACTAATTTGTTCCTGCTGATGTAATGGATTTTGTATTTTATTTTTGTTCTTTTTTGGTGTATGGTTTCTGTCTATTTCATTTCCAACGTTTTTTTTTTTCTTTTGTTTTTTTTTTTTTCATTTATTTTGGTTGTGTTATTTTTTTCTACTAAAGTTTTTTTTTATAACCTCCATTTGATTTTTCATATATATTATTCTTTACTTCTTAGAAATGTTTGATGCCACCCCTACTAGAACCGATTTCATTTTCCAATTTTTTTTTCCTCTTGTGAAATACATTTTAATTGTTATTTTTTCTACTACAGGTTTATATTTTTCCGCTGTTGAGAAACCGTACCTTTAACCCCTTGAGGGCCCAGAACGTCATTTCCTTGTATTTGGGTACCATTAGACGATTTCTAGTTAATATAAGTAATATTTTATAGACAAGAGCCCTGTTTAGGATTCCTTTTGAACTACTATTTTGGTATATTTAGTCACTTTTTTCCATAATTTAATTGCCTAACAGCAGAATTATTCTATAATAGCAACGAAATAATCTGGGCGTGAAAGGGAACGTCGATTGATCATTTAGTCCTCAGGTAACGCTAGCGTCCTGTATTTCCTTGTTCATGCCTGCATCCCTTTCCTCCTCTTCGCCTTTGTCTCTCACCTTTCCCTTCTCTTTCCCCTCCCTCTCTCCCCTCTTTCTTTCCCTATTCTTACTCTTCCTACACCTCTTCCTCTCATTTCTCCTTGGATTTTCTTATCCTCCCTTATATTGTTCTGTTTTTTTGTTGTTACTTCGTCTATTTTTTCTTTCTCTCTCTATCTATCTATCTATCTACCTCGCCCCCCCCCTGTTTTTGTTGTTTTTTTATTTTTGTTTTTTTTTTCCTTACTTTCTTTTTTCTTTCGTAGTTGGCTGTATAGATATTTGTAGTTGGTGTGTGTGTGTGTGTTGTGTGTGGTGTGTGTGGTGTGGGTGTGGGGTGTGTTTATGAGGCAGCCAACGCCCCTCATCTGTTGGGGAATGGGCAAATTTTTTTTTTTTACATTTTTTTTCTTTTAGTGAGGGGATCTACCTGTATTTAGACTTGCCTGGTGACTTTTGGTTGCTTTTTGTTGTGTTTGTTTGTCTGTTATGTTTGTTTGGGGCAGGTGTGTGTTTGTCCCTTGTTTTGTTTATCTTCTGCATTTTCTATTCCCGTGTGTGGAATAGTTTATTTGGTTCTTTCCAGGAAATTTTCTTTGGTGAGAGAAATTTATCGGTTTGCCGTTACTACTATTGTTTCTTCTTTTTCGATTTCTTTTTTCTATTTGTTCTTTATTTATTTTCTCGTTTATTCTGACTCCATGACCACCACCACCACTTACCACTACCAACACCACCACCACTTACCACCACCACACCACCACTTACCACCAGCACCACTTACCACTACCAACACCACCACCACCATCTAACCACCACCACCACCACTTACCACTACCACCACCACCACCACTTACCCCCACCAACACCACCACCGACTTACCACCACCACCACTTACCACCACCACCACTTACCAACACCACACCACTTACCACACCACACCACCACTTACCACCACCAACACCACCACCACCACTTACCACTACCAACACCACCACCACCACTTACCACTATGGTTACCACCACCACCACCACTTTACCACTACCACCAACCACCACCACCACTTACCACCACCAACACCGCACTTACCACCACCACCACCACTTCACCCCCACCACCACCACTTACCACCACCACCACCACCACTTACTACCACCACCACCACATCCACTTCCACCACCAAGACCACCACTTATCACCAACCAACACACCACATACCACCACCACCACCACCACACTTAATCACCACAACAACACACCACCACGACCAACCCACCATCACTTACCACTCCAACACCACACCACCACTTACCACTACCAACACCACCACTTACCACCACCACCACCACCCACTTACCACATCAACACCACCAACCCACTACCAACACCACCACCATTTACCACTACCACACCACCCCACCACTACCAACCACCACGACCACTTACTACCACCAACACCACCCCACCCCTTACCATCACCACCTACCACCCACTTACCAACACACCACTTTACCCTACCACCACACCACTCGCCACCACTTACACCACCACCACCACCACTTACCACTACCAACACCACACTATTACCACCACCACCACCACCACCACCACTACTCTACCAACACTACCATACTTACCAACTACCAACATCCCACACACTTACCACCACCAACACCACCACACCACTACCAACACCACCATCACTTACCACTACACACCACCACCACGACTACCAACACTAACACACCACTTACCACCACCAACACCACACCACTTACCACTACCAACACCACACTTACCACCACCAATACCACCACCGACACTACTAACACCACGATCACTTACCACTACCAACACCACCACCACCACTAACTAACATCCACCATCACTTAACCCACTACCAACACACCTCACCCCACCAACCACCACCACCACTTACCACTACACACCACCACCACCACCACCACTTACCCACTACCACCACAACCACCACCACCACCACCAACCACTTACCACCACCACCACCACCACTTTACCACACCACCACCACCACTTACCACACCACCACCACCAACTTAACACTACCACACCACCACCACTTACCACCACCACACCACCACACACTTACCAACACACCAGCTTACCAATAAGCACCACCACCCCACCGACCACTTACAGCACCAGCAGCCACACCACTTACCACCACCACCAACCACCACTTTTTCACTACCAACACCACCACCACTTACCACCAAACCAACACCACCACTTACCAACACCACCACTTACCACTACCAACACCACCACCACCACTACCTTACCCAACACCACCATTTAACCACTACCACCACCACCACCACACCACCCACCACCACCACCACCACCACACTTACCACACCACCACTTACCACTACAACCACCACCACCACCACCACACCACTACCACCACTTACCACCACTTACCACCACTACTTACCAACACCACCACTTACCACCACCCCACCACAACACCACTTACCACTAACACCACCACCACCTACCACTACCACCACCACCACTTACCACCACCACCACCACCACTTACACACCATCACCACCACCACCACCACTTACCACCACCACTTACCACCACCACTTACCACCACCACCACCACCTTACCACCACCACCACCACCACCACTTACCACCACCACCACCACCACTTTCCACCACCACCACCACTTACCACCCACCACCCCACCCCCACCACCACCCCACCACCACTTACCACCACCACTTAACCACCACCACCACCACCACCACTTACCACCACCACCACCACCACCACCACCACCACCACCACTTACCACCACCACCACCACCACCACTTACCACCACCATCACCACCACTTACAACCACCACCACCATCACTTACCACCACCAACACCACTACCACCACTACCAACACCACCATCACTTACCACCACCACCACCACCACGACCACCACCACCACCACCACCACACACTTGACATATTGGTAATGAGAAAAGAAGATCCAAAAACCCTCGTCAGAAAGATTTGTTGCTCTCTCTCTCTCTCTCTCTCTCTCTCTCTCTCTCTCTCTCTCTCTCTCTCTCTCTCTCTCCTCTCTCTCCTCTCTCTCTCTCTCTCTCTCTCTCTCTCTCTCTCTCTCCTCTCTCTCTCTCTTCCTCTCTCTCTCTTCTCTCTCTCTCTCTCTCTCTCTCTCTCTCTCTCTCTCTCTTTTTTTTTTTTTTCTTTTTTCTTTTTTTTCTTTTTTTTTACCTTTATTCTTATAGGTTTTACAGTCAGGAGCTTCAGCTGGACTACTGAGAACTATCTTTGACTTTAGGAATGTGTAGATTATTCCTAGCTTAACATACATATATGGGTTACTATTCTAAATTATCTATTTCTCTAATTCACTATTTCACTACTAAATGAATTGTACATATACATGTGTTACTATTCTAATTTTACATTTTATTTTTCAGTACTACTAATATATATATAGACATAGTTGAACTTAAGCAGGGTTTACAGGTTTATAGGTAGGTACTTATACTATGGCTACTTTATCCAAGCGTTCACAGCACTCTTGAAGGTCTGGAGTGACGAGGTAGAGTGAAGCTGTGTCTGCTGTACCATGCGGTTCCACATTCTTGTGTAGCGCGGAAGGAAGGAACGCAGAGAGGTCTCCGTCCTGGCAAAAGGGACGATCAGTTGATGGCCCCTGGTAGCAGCAGTTCGTGTGGTGTGGCCGTGTGGTCTTGCCCAGGGCTGTCGGAGAGCAGCCAGGTGCGGGACATGCTGCTTGTGTGTCTTGTAAACGACGCACAGACCTGCTACGTCGCGACGCTGCTGCAAGGGTTGCAGAGGAGTGAGAAGCTGGTCCTGCAGAGCCTTCAGACGTATTAACCGTTGGGCTCGGGCCTGTACCTTGTCAAGAAGGCTCAGGTACGAAGAGGGGCAGGAAGACCACGTGAGAGGGGCGTACTCCATAAGGGAGCGAACTTGAGCTCCCTTAAGGTGGTGATCCCTTGGGAGTCAAGAAGGTGTGAGACACGCCGGACACAGCTAAGTTTCCAGGCGGCTTTCCTTGCAATGGTTCGGATGTGGTCGGTGAAGGTCAGGACGCTATTCACTTCCACCCCAAGTATGGAGATGGACGTCTGCAGGGGCACCGGCCTCCCACCCAGTAGGGATGGTAGGGATGGGAGTATCAGGAGGACGTTGTCGTCGGGAGATGAGCATCGCCTGGGTTTTCTCTGGAGCGAGATCCACTTGCCATCGTCGACCCCATGAGATGACGGTTTGGAGGACCTGATTTATGTGAGCGACAGTCGTGCGTCAGTGAGACATACATTCCACTGTCGCAGGGGAATGTAAGGGTGCAGTCATCGGCATATGCATGTGCCTCTGGGATGAGCTGGAGCAAGTCATTGAAGAATACATTCCAGAGGAGAGGGCCGAGCACACTGCCCTGTGGGACGCTGGCAAAGATCGGGTGTTCCTCTGAGGTTTGACCGTCCACCACCACTCTGAGAAATCTGTCCCGCAGGTAGTCTTGTAGTAGGAGCAGCAGATGACCGCGGACACCCAAACTGTTCAGTTTGGTGATGAGGCCGTGATGCCACACCCTGTCAAATGCTCCCGCAATGTCAAGGGCAATGACGTATGTGTCCTTTCTTTGGTCAAGACGCTTATGCCATGTGGTGGACAGATGGAGCAATAGGTCGGCCGCTGACCTGTTTGCTCGGAAGCCAAATTGCTTGATGTTAAGAAGGTGGTGTGATGTGAAAAAAGACGATATCTTGTCGGCAATTATAGCTTCCAGCGTCTTGCCAAGAACTGATAAAAGGGAGATGGGCCTATAGTTTTTGGGGTCAGTTCTTTTTCCTTTCTTATGTATTGCCACCACTCTGGCAGCCTTCCACAGGGTGGGCCACCTTCCAGTAGTGAGGCAGTGCTGAAAGATAGTAGCAAGGGGCGTTGCTAGCTGAGAGGCGCAGCGCTTGAGGATATGAAGGCTAATGTTGTCTGGGCCCAAGGCCTTCTTTGTGGCGACCTGAACTAAGTGTCGGCGAGCTTCCACACTAGTTATAGTGAGGTTAGAAAGGCTGGCATTGGTGAGGAAGGGCACAGCTGGGATGGATCGCTGGGGATCAGGTACTGTCATTTTGTTGGAAAAAAATGTTGCGAGTACCTCGGCCTTGTCCTTGTTCTTGGTGGCCACTGTGCCGTCAGACTTGAATAGCGGAGGTATGGTGTCGTCAGTTGTCAGACCTTGTTGCTGTTTAAGTGTGGTCCACCAGGACTTGTTACCCACTGAACGACCACTGAGCTTGATTTTGAGGTCGTCTTGCCAGCGTCGTTGAGCCCATTGTTGGATTTCTTTCATTGCTGCACAAGCGTGTCTGTAGCGCTCCTTGTTAGGGTGGGTTGGATGGCGTGAGTAGAGCCGCCAGGCACGACTTTTTTCATCAGCAGCCATCCTACATTGGTAACCAAACCAGGGCTTATCAAGGGGCTTGGCAGTGTAAGTCTGGCTTGGCACATATTTCTTCTGGAGTTCAAGCAGAGTACGTGTGAATGTGTGTACCTGTGTATCTACATCATTGACGAGAATGGTGCTCCAGGGTGTTTGTTGCAGCGCGTCACATAGACCGTCCCAGTCTGCTCTGCCCCACAGCCAGTTGGTGCGTGTGATGGGGGCATCCCTCTGAGCTGCAACCTGTATTGTACTTAGGATCGCCATGTGATCTGATGATCCTACAGCACCGAGGGGTGAACAGGTGACGACACTGTCTGGGAGATCACTGATGACAGGATCAAGTGATGAGCCGGAAATGTGTGTGGGGAAGTCAACTTGGTTTGTTAGACCATACACTGTGAGGAAGTCATCAAAGGATCTTGCAACTAGATGTTGGTTCATGTCGCCAAAGACTACTCTATACTGGACTTGCTACTCGTGCCCCGCGCCAACCCGCCCATGACCAGTGGAGGCCAGTTTTGCGATTCCTGCCATTTTAGAACATCACCCCCATTTCCCTTCCTAAGGTTTATCAGTATATATGATATCCCGTTATCTTCGTAACTGTTTGTTCTATAATATTATCAAATAAAAAACAGTAAAATACACTAAAGAAATGCCATTATGAGAGAGTGAAGAAATATGCATGACCTCAATATATACTTAAACTCTTCGCTATTTAATATTTTGCGAGAAAACATTTTAGATGCTAGCAATAGAAAGAAGCGGATTTTCATTAGCTTTCCATTGATATATTTCGTTTTCTGATAAATGAATTACCAGCATGCCTAAATTAGCGTTAACTAAAAAAATAACATCATCAATCGTATCGGCAAGTAAAAAAGTGTTCCATGAATACAGCAGACTAAAGCATATCAGTATAAATGATACACTGTTATCTTCGTGAATGTTTGTTCTATAATATTATCAAATAAAAAACTGTAAAATACACTAAAGAAATTCCATTATGAGACTCTGAAGAAATATGCATGAACTTATATTCACTTAAACTCATCGCAATTTGATATTTTGCGTGAAGACTTTTTACATGCAACATATCAATAGAAGCGGAATTTAATTAGCTTTCCATTGCTATATTTCATTTTCTGGTAAATGACTTAGAACCATGCATAAATTAGCGTTAACTAAATGAATAACATCATCCATCTGGTAATTATCCCGATAGATGATGTTATTTTTTTAGTTAACGCTAATTTATGCATGGTTATGATTCATTTATCAGAAAACGAAATATAGCAATGGAAAGCTAATGGAAATCCGCTTCTTTCTATCGCTAGCATCTAAAATGTTTTCTCGCAAAATATTAAATGGTGATGAGTTCAAGTGAATATTAAGTTCATGCATATTTCTTAACTCTCTCATAATGGCATTTCTTTATTGCATTTTACTGTTTTTTAGTTGATAATATTATAGAAAAAACAGTTACGAAGATAACGGTATATCATATATACTGATAAACCATAGGAAGGGAAAAGGGAGTGATGTTCGAAAATGGCAGGAATCGCAAAACTGGCCTCCACTGGAAATAGCCCAAAATGAGTAGCAAGTCCAGTATAGAGTAGTCTTTGATGTCACCTATGATAACAACGTGCTCACAGGTGTGTTGTTGCAACAGGTCATCCAGGTGAGTGTGCAGATACTCAATAGGCTCCCTCCCCTGCCACTGTGGGCGGTAGCACACACACAGCAGGATAGCGCTGTGATGGTGAGTCCATATTTTGAAAAACATCATCTCCAGATGGTTTGGTAGAGTGACTTCAAGTGGCTGGACCGACAGACTCCTGTGAAAGGAGACACCGATACCACCAAAGGTCCCGCGTGTCCTGTCGCGTCGATGCCACCTCGTATATCCATTTATCTGTCCAAAGTTGTCTGGGATTGACTTGTTGAGGAAGGTCTCTACTGCCGCAACGATGTCCGGGTTGTGAGGGATCACGTGAGTGTTAATCAGGTCCCCGATGTTGGTTTGGAGACCTCTGACATTGGCAGATATGATGGTGATGTGATCGCGGGACTTACTGGCGACCATAGTTCCAGGCCGGTTGACTATGGGTCGGCGGCTGGTGAGTGTTTGATTGGGCAGGGTCAGGGTGAAGCGGGTATGGTTGTGGTGTGTGGGTCTGTTGTCTTGATGCTGAAGCTGAAGCCCAGTTGTTGGTGATAGGCTGGGATGACGGAGAGACAGGAGTAGGAGAAGCAGGAGTGAGGAAGCGGCTGAGTGTCTGAACAAGGAGGGCGTTTGTTCTGTGCCTGATCGGTTGAGATCTTGTCAAAGAACATATCTTGTCTTGCCTGCGTGATGCGAGTATGACACTCTTGAACAGAATGTCCTGTACGTAGACAATAGCTGCACTTAATTTTCCTTAGGCAGTTGTTTTCAGAGTGCCCCTTGCGCCTGCAGTGTTGGCAGAAGGCTCTATCCTGGTTATGGTATGTGGAGCGAGATGGGGCAGAGTTACCTGGAGGATATTTTTGTATTTGGCCTCTATTTCTTTGATTGTTGTCGTGTTGCCACGTGTTGCCACCATGGAGTTCCTGGGTGCTGGCACAGCAGGCCTGGACACACCCAGCAACGGCAGGATGGAGGCTGGGGTGGAAGTAGCTTGGGTGGTAGTAGCCAGGGGTCTGGTAGACTGGATGCCAGTGGCCGGGATACTAGTAGTCAGAGAAGCCAAGTTAGGAGCAGCCTGGGTAGCAGCAGACGTAGTAGTAGCCAGAGGTCGAGGCGGCTGATTGGGGCCAGACGGACGAGTGTTGGTAGCCTTTAGTTGTTGAGGCTTGCCTGAAGTCCACCAATTTGCTGTTACGTTATTAGTTGTTACTTTTCTATTCCACTCCTCGTCGATTCTGTGTGGTATAGCGGTGGTAGCGATCGACCTTACGTCGATTTCTTCTATGCTTGATCTTGTGGCACAGATCTTATCAATGAAGTCCAGGACGGTAACAACAGCGTCCCTCTTATCTGCCAGGGTATGAGAGGTGGTCTCGAAATAATTAATGATGTTTTTCTTCCTGGCGAGTTCCACTCTTAGCTGCCGGATTATCTGCCACGATTCTCTCTCTCTCTCTCTCTCTCTCTCTCTCTCTCTCTCTCTCTCTCTCTCTCTCTCTCTCCTCTCTCTCTCTCTCTCTCTCTCTCTCCTCTCTCTCTCTCTCTCTCTCTCTCTCTCTCTCTCTCCTCTCTCTCTCTCTCTCTCTCTCTCTCTCCCCCCCCCCCCCACTTACAACGTTATTCATGGGGTTCATATTTCCTCTTCTCTCCTTTCCTCCTCCTTTTCCTCCTCCTCCTCTTACATTTCCTCCTGCACCTTTATCTTCTTACCTGTCTATTACATGTTCCACGCAGGCTTTTTCCCATTAACTCTCACCTTCTTACAACCTCCTTCCTTCTTTTTGTCTTTTTATCTCTCCTTTCTGGTACATTTTTACTCTCCTTCGCTATTCTTTTCCTTATTTAAATTACGTCGAACCTCAGATTTTTCTTATCTCCTTTTTTTTCTTTTTATCTCGCCATTCAGGGACATTTTTACTCGCCTTTGCTATTTTCTTTTCTCATTTAATAAAAATTCTAACCTCA
>JACEEZ010022642.1:52227-64727 GCA_016584305.1 Chionoecetes opilio
TGGGGGTCACGGGTGGTGGGTGACGAGGTGGCAGTCAACGGGTGGTTTGGTATGGTGTGACGAGGTGCAGTCAAGGGTGGTGTGTGACGAGGTGGCCAGTCACGGGTGGTGGTGTGACGAGGTGCACTGCGAGTCACGGGTGGTGGTGTGAGGCAGTACAAATTACGGGTGGTGGTGGTGGCGGCGGTGACGTGCAGTGGTGCTTGTCAGACAAGGAAGAGGGAGGGAGGGAGGGAGGGAGGGGGAGGGAGTACTGTTCATGCAAACGGGAGGCTGGCTGGTGTTATTTCTCCCAGAGTTGAGTTCTCTCTGGAGATCCTCCAGGAAGCTGGGGCAGTACTAGTGAGAGAATGGGAGGAAAAAATGGAAAAAAGATTGTAGCGATTATAGAGAAATCAAAAGTGGGTGGATGGTTGTGTGGGTGGCGAGCGCGGGGTCACTGTATCAGGGTTGATAGGTGACTATCGGGGTTGACAGGTGACGTTTCGGCGTGATTTGAAGGAGGAGAGTGGCAGTTGACTTATTGGTTGAGGTAAAACCTCATTATTACTGTCTTTTGGTATTGTTTGTATGAAATTTTTTATCCCCTGTGTGATCAGAAGATCGTTACCGACAGATGGTCAACTCTGCGCAGTGAAGTGCCTCAGTTTTCCTAAGGAAAGCTTGAATTTGTCAGTAGCTGTAGAACACCGTGACCGGTGGCTGCGCGCGCTAATCTCTCTCTCTCTCTCTCTCTCTCTCTCTCTCTCTCTTTCTCTCAAACTCTATCTCTCTCTCTATGTCTGTCTCTATCTGTCTCTGTATCTTTTTTTTTACCTCACTTTCTCTCAGAGCTTTCACATTACCTGTACCTCACCACCACCACCACCACCACCACCACCGCCACCCTCACCCCCATAGGCGCGGCAAGACAGTCTCACGCGGGCAGACTGCTGATAAGGTCCCGCCACGTCCCGCAGCATCTTGTCGTGGCCGTCAAAGATCTCAAGGCCGCGAATCTCCTCTGGAAATAAACAAGAAGAAATATATTGGATACCTAGTTCGTTTGTTTGGCAAAATAAGGACGATTAAAAATACTATAAAATATGAAAATAAAAAAAAAATCCGCGGATCACTTATGACATAAGTAAGAATAATAATATAAGATACTTAGTTCGTTTGTCTGGCAGTGCAAATGAACAGAAAAAAAAAAAGAAAAAAAAAATTACAAAAAAAAAAATGGTTTGGGTTAGAAAACTAATGAAAAAAGTGGTTACTTGTTATCTTAGCAGTGAACTATTTTTTAAACTAATTATATTTAGAGAAAAATGGAAAGGAATTGGTATTTTTTTGGGTCACTGAAAAAAAGGTTGCAAATAGTTTAGATTAGAAAAAAAAAACTGAAAAATGGTTACTTTTTTTTGTCACTGAAAATAGTAGAAATAAATTGTTTTATTAATTGAGGTTAAGGTGAGGTGAAGTGGGTTACCGTGGACGTGTAGCTTGACAAGTGACATCATGGTCTGCGAGGTCATGAAGTCAACGCGGCAAGTGTAGTTCCCGGCGTCTGCCAGCGTGACGCCTTGCACCTCCAGGAAGCCCACGCGATTCTGTTCATGGAGAAGGAGGAGAGAGATTGTAGTGTGTGTGTGTACGTGTGCGTATGCGTGAGAGGCAGCCTCTGTGTACATGGCTAAATATCGTCAAATAATACACACACACATATACTCAGTCACACACACATACCTTTTATCTCTTGCTTTCAACCACCAAACCCACCAGAGTGGCAAACGGCACAGTTGCCCTGATAGATCACATTTGGTCTAATCATGCTGAGTCAAATTCTACTAATTTCATAGTACATTCTGACATCTTTGATCATTTTCCAGTCATTTCCCGATTTTTTAAACACAGCGGCCCGGCACGACCCCGGAAGACTGCATACAAGACGGTATTTAGCACCGAGAATATCAGAAACGTTGTTGATGGTATGTCACAGGTCACTTGGGATAATATATTAGCTTCTAGTTGCCCTAACAATGCATATGATATGTTTTTTGAAAAGTTTAATGAATTATTTCTACATAATTTTCCTTTTAAGTGTTGTAGAACCATAAGAAGATCAGAGAGAAGTCCATATTTAACACCAGGTTTGTTTAGATGCATTAAAGAAAAGCATCGACTTCCTCGACTAGCCGATAAATGGTCATTGACATTTAAAGACAAGTACAAACTGTATAGAAATACGTTAACCTCCCTATTACGTATTGCTAAAGACGAATATTACAAAAGCCAACTTCAAGAGAACCAGGGTAATGCTAAAAGCACCTGGAAACCAGTATATCAGCTACTGGGGCGGAAAAAATTGTCAAATAACATGCATATTAACCTAGATCTTATTTCTTCCCCTGAAACTGGTAATGCATTTAATGATCGTTTTCTTAATATTGCCAACGATTATTCTCACAGTGTCCATATAAGTTATAGGGATTATCTTCATAACTCTTCAAATGTTTATATGTACCTATTCCCCTGTAATCAGTCTGAAATCAAAGCCTACATAAAGTAAAGAAAAAAAGATGGGAGCATACGCTATGCTGCGTGTGGCATTTGGTGTTCATCTCCGTGGCATTAGCCCTTAGAGCCTGTGGTGGGTGAGGACCCGTTACCCCGGGACACAGGGGTAACGGGTCCTCATACATCAATATCACCTACACCTACAGGCTACATCAATACTTTAAAACCAAATGCATCTGGCCATGATGATTTTCCTGCAGCGGTACTAAAACAAACTTCTGACTATATAACACTTCCTCTTACACACATAATCAATTTATCTTTTAGTCATGGTATTTTCCCTGATAAGTTGAAAATAGCTAAAGCAATTCCTATTCACAAGTCTGGTGGTAGAGATGAAATAAATATTTACAGATTAATTTCCATTCTACCATCAATTAGTAAAATCTTTGAAAAAGCAATTGCTTACCGGCTCTCTAATGTTTTTATAAAATAATAATTTATTATCTGACAGTCAATATGGTTTTAGGAAAAATAGGTCCACAGAATCTGCTCTTCTACATTTTGTCGCCACTGTGTCTACTAATCTAGATAGGAAACTTTATGTTGCAAGGGTTTTCTTAGATATATCAAAGGCATTTGACTCATTAGACCATCACATATTGCATGCTAAACTAATGAATATTGGTGTGAGGGGACCTGCTTATAACCTATTAGTGAGCTACTTATCTGATCGCAAGCAATCTGTTCTCTGCAATGGCGAGTATTCTGAGTGTAAGTCCATCAAGCATGGTGTTCCACAAGGTTCGATTTTAGGCCCCATCTTGTTTCTGATATATGTAGATGACATAACTAATGCATAATAGTTGTTTACTTTTACCTTTTTCGAAAATGACACCAAGCTTTTAGTCACTGACAAAAGTCTTTTATCCCTTCACAATGAACTAACTCATGAATTGACTAATGTAAACAAATGGATTAAAGCTAACAAGTTAAGACTCAGTATCAATAAAACTCATCTTATGTTATTCCAGAATAGGTCTTTAGTGCATGACTTGGACCCTGTAGGTATAGGTATAGTTAAATTGTTAACCGTGTACAGTCGACAAAATTTTTAGGTGTCATAATTGATAAGTATTTCAACTGGAAGCAACACATTTATCATGTTTGTATTAGTATATTCCTAAAATAATACAGTCGAACTCCAGTCGACCTGACGTCTCCGTGGAGTGAGGTTGTGCTTTGGTTTAGCTTTCAGGATTATAATTACTACGTCTGTGATGGGGAGTGTTGTGGAGGCGGAGAGTGAAGTGGTGCTGTGTGTTGGTGCTGGGGTTGGGAGTGGTAGTGTGGTAGGAGTGAAGGAGGCTGAGGTTAGGGGAGGTAGAAGGGTCGAGGGAGAGTGTAGTGAAGGGTGTGGTGAGGCGCTTAAGACTATTCTGGAGGCGATCGAAGACCTGAAAAGGAGCTTTGCAAGTGAAGTGAACGAATTGAAAAGCGTTGTGAAGAAGCAGGAAAAGGACACGTTCTCTTAAGTGGGGAGGTGAAGGCCAAAGTGGACGAGTAGAGGGGACATCGAGGGATGTGCCTGTAGGGGTACCAGAGCGAATGTGACTCAAGCGACTACTGGGGTTCCTAGTGAGTCACCGGGGATTGGGTTTGAAGGGTATTGATCATGGAGCCCGCCCGAAGAAAAAAAAGGTAAACAATGACCATTTGTGGCACGAACTCATTTCAGTACTTCGGGGCTGCAAGAGGATGATAGGAGTTGGGAAGGTAAGTACTCATTACCTGAAGGTAAAATTTTTGGTTTTGTTGGTGACAGTCATTTAGGCATCTTAAGCAGGTTCTGTGACAGAGAAGGGATGCGCAGAAGTGGGATTCCCAGGGAAGGGGAAAGGGTTTTATGTTATGACAAGATAGTTGATTTTTGCATGGCGGCCCAAGGGGAAAACCCCCATCGTCTCCCTGGCGTGGGGGAAAATGATTTGTTTTGAAGAATGAGGAATTTGCTAGGCGATTAAAGGAAGCGTAGGAAAAGTTAGGGGACAGGGGGGGGTTCCCTTGGTTTTTGGTGCCTTCCACGACGTTTTGTTACGACTGTGGTCTCCGGGGGTATTGCTGTAATTGCCGGTGGCACTTCATTGCAGACCCAAGGGTTGGGCCCTTTTGTCGCAGCTGGGACCTTTTTTTTTGGGGGCATAACCACCTCTACCGAGGGAGGGGGTGCACTTTTGAGAAAGGGTTAGATCTTGTCTGAACCCTTGAAAGGGAGGAAATCCCTCAGGCTTTTTATGATAGAAAACCGGGGTTTAGACACTGGGGTCGGGGTAAAGGAAACTTCGACACTAGGGGAGGAGTTTCAAAAGGCGGGGAACAAAAGTGTTTTTCGAAAGAAGAGAGAGGGAGGGGTTTGAGATAAAGGGAAAAATTGAAAAAAAAAAAAGAGGATTTTCCTTAAAAGGTAATATATAAAAAACTGTAGGGTATTTAAAAAAAAACTTTGATTTCCTGAGGGAAAAATTGTGCAGAGGATTTAGATTAATAGCTTTTAAACAGAAACATGGTTGGTTTTGTCGGAAAGTATTAAACCCGGGAAAGTCGAGATAGCTGGGATAAATAGGAAAGATTTTCACCCTTAAAGACACTTTGAAAGTACCAATACAAGGTTATTGACTATACAAAGCGCCGCACGTCAGCACAAACTGGGGGCCTAACCGCTGCCCGAAGCGCAAGGACGCTGCCATTGCGAGGTCCTCCTACCAACCTTTTGCCACCTGACGGCTAGCTGGGTATAAGTTATTTCACAAACGAGTAGGCAGCGAGAGGAGGAGTTGCCTTTTGCAAGAGATGTTTTGAAGTTTGTTTTTAACAATGTTAAAAAAACAGATACAGCATAGAGTCTTTTGGGGGTAGAGGTTCGGATGGAACGAAAAAATTTTTTTGGGTGTAGTGTATAGGCCTCCAAGCTTATTAAGAGGATTCAGCCCCTATAGGGGAAAAGAAATAAACAAGGCCGCAGATTATAATCGTTATGCGTGGTGGAGATTTTAATTTTAGAAATATACTGGGTTTTAATCATAGGTGACACGATGCTTTGAATTGATAAAATAATCCAGGATAACTTCCAAGTCAAGCAATAAAGGAGCTTATAGAGGCGATAATATTCTGTCTATTGCTGACAAATGAGACGATTTAGTTACAAAAGTGGAGTATGGGGAAAATTTGATAATGGCCATTTGAGATCAAAATTTCTTAAAATGGGAAGTTGGGGAAAATTTTTTTGTGGCAATAGGCTCGAACCCCTAATTTAGAAAGGCCCCTTATGCGGGATTAAAAGACACCCCAGGTTACAAAAAGAGGGTGGGTGGAGGAGAAGAAATTTTCCCAGGACAGGGCGTTGACGCTGGAAAGGCCAATTATGAAGGATTTGGAAGCCCCCTGGAGGTAATTGGCGCGGTCAGATTGGTAGTGGGTCGAGGGTGAGGAGTAATTAGAGCGGTTTGACAGGGAAGTAGGGCGGCTGAGGGGAAATAGTTAAGAGGTTAAAGGGGGAATGAGGTCGGACGGAGGAGGATTATAATCTTTGAAGGAATATAATTGACGGACAAAAAATAATATTCCTTTTGGGGAAAAAGGTCCGAAAGAGGTTCAAAAGGATGACCCCCAAGTTTTTAAAAACCAAATTGGGTAAAAAAAAACATTTATTTTGGTTCAGGGAGGATTGGTAAACAAAAAACAGTAAACATGAGGTGAGGACAGTGAAGAAATTAACCGAGTTGCTAAGAACAATTATGAGATTAAAATAGCAAAAAAGGCGAAAGGGACCCAAAGGGGTTCTATCAGGTTTATAAAAAAAGCAAGGGGAAATTAGTTGGGCCGTTTAAGGTCGGAAGGGTGGGTCTTAAATACGGATGAGGGGTATTGAGGAGTCTAAATTATTATTTCTTAAGTGTTTTTACAGAGGAGGGTACACAACGATACCTGATAGTGAACAGATGTTCAAAGGGGCATGAGGAGAAATTCAAAGATATTGTGATAAAATAGGGAAAAGGGGAGGGGGGTATAGAAAAAAAGAAACTTTAAATCGCCCGGACCAGATGAAATTTATCCCAGGTTTAAAGGAAAGCAATAGGTTGTTAGTGGTCGTTGTGCACATTTTTAGGAAATCATGAGATGCGATGGGCCTTATTTTGGAGAAAAGGAAAATTTTTTCCCATATTTAAAAAGGGAGACAAGGACTAAAATAAAATTTTCGACCCGTAAGTCTATCATCAGTGGTGGGTAAATTATTGGAATCTCTTATTGCAAAAAACATTCGAGAGCATTTAATAACACAGTTTGATAATGATTCACAACATGGGTTTCCCCAAAGGGGGAGGTTGTCTAACAATTTATTTAGCTTTTATAGGAAAATTTATGAGACGGCAGATAATGATAAGGTTATGATGTAATATATATGGCTTTAGTAAAGGCATTTTACAAAAACCCCACGAGCGACTCTTAAAATAAGGGTTTGGGCTCATGGGATAGATGGTAAAATTTTCATTGGATCAGAGTTTTGGTAAGTAATAGGCAAAAAAGGGTTACAATAAAAGGTTCCCAAAACTGAATGGGGACTGGTGACAGTGAGTTCCCAGGGGTCTGTTTTGGGCCCCTTTCTATTTTTTATTTACATAACTTCTGGTAGTGGGATTAGCTGATATCAGCAAATTTTCTTTAAAGATACAAGTTTTTTTAGGATATTGGTCACAGTCTGAGTAAACATATTGAGGGAGACTTTGATAAAATTAACGATGGGCGTAATGGGAATGGAATTTTTAAAATTGAAAAAGTAATATATGAAAGTTGGTAAAAAATCCCCGGTAAAGTACACCCTAAGCAATGTACGCGAGAAGATCAGAAGGTGAAAAGATCTTGGATGAGGGGAGCCCAGACCTCTGCCTAGGAAACAAAGTATTGAGGCCAGAAATAGAACTAAGAGAGTAATAGGATTTTATTACCAGAAGTTTTTAAAATAGAATGCGGAAATTTTTCTAAGCGTATTGGTCTATCAGGGACCTAGACTAGCATTCTTTGGTGTCCAATTACAGGATGGATTATGTTTTGAAAAAGTGGGAGAGAGGGATGACCAAAATGTAAAGGGATCGTAACTTTTGTTTTGAAAGGAAAATTTATTTTTTAAAGTTACCTCCTCGAGAGACGAATAGGGGGCATCTGATAGAAATTTTTAAGTGGTAAAGGGATTTAATAAAGGAGAGGTAGGACAAGCTCCTACGGCTTTTAACCAGGGTAGAACAAGAAGTAACGGATTCAAGCTGGAAAAGCGTTGATTTAGAAAGGAAATAGGGAAAAACTGGTTCACAAATAGGGTGGTGAATGAATGGAATGGTCTCAGTAGACAGGTAGTTAGTCAGCAGTCATTGGGGAGCTTTAAAGGAGAGCTGGATATGTTCATGGATGGGGATGAAAGGGGGATGTAGGTAGTGTTAGGTGACAGGAACTACCACGTGTAGGCCTCGCGGCCTCTTGTAGCTTCCTTATTTTCTTATGTTCTTATGTTCTTATATCCAATATTTGTGGTGTCTTGTATGGCAATCGTTACAAACTCACAACTGAAGCAATGTTAACCATATATTATACACTTTGTTATTCCAAAATGATGTATTGCATATCAATATGGGGTTGCACTTGGCCATCATTCTTAGACAGCGTGTTCAAGGCTCAGAAGGATATTCTACGCGTTACAACTTTCAAGAAAAAAATTGATGCAACTGAGGAGATATTTTCAGCTTTAAATTTATTAAAAGTCCCTTTTATCCATAAATACTTCATGTTGATAACTATATTTAATCCTATAAAAATAAATGATAAAATTTTCCAGCTACAAGATCATGCGCATAATACCAGAAGAAATCAAAATAATTTAGTATGTCTTCCTTTTAGAACCACCCTATACAGTAATTCTATCATGTGTCTCGGTCCTAAGGTGTAGAACTCTTTACCTAGTCTAATAAGAAACAATATCAATGTTTGTACCGTTAACAGCTTCAAGTATAGAATAAAAAAGTATCTTTTGCATTCAAAAACACAATGAAGGAATACATATAATTTCTGAGCTCTTTTTTGCTGCACATATGATATCATATTGCAAGGGTCTACTTGTATACTTTATGTTAATATTTTGATAATTCAAGTAAATATCAATGATTATGTTGTGTATGTGTACATTGTGTCTGGATGAGTGTGTGTGTGGTGTGTGTGTGTGGTTTCATCTATATTATATGTATGAATATATTTACTGTATGCTCGTATATGTTCATATGTTTGTGCATATGTATGTATGAGTACGTGTGTGTGTTTATATAGATAGTATACGTTTGTATGAGTTTAAGGATATATACAGATGTTTTGTATGAATACTACATAGAGATGATATAATAGTATTTTCTCTGGAATGTGCAAATATTACCTTGCTTAATAGCTGGGTCTGCTAACGAGAGTTTTCTCAGCAGACATTTCCACGAAATGTTAATGATGGATTTAATATTTATGTGTGTTTTTATGGCAATAAAATATTTGAACTTGAACTTGAACTTCAACACACACACACACACACACACTCATGTTTACCTACATTCATATTCATACATTCATATACATACATTAGCATAAAATATAGCGCCGATATCATCATGCGTGATATAATATTTACCGAGCAAGAGAGGGAGAGAGAGAGAGAGAGAGAGAGAGAGAGAGAGAGAGAGAGAGAGAGAGAGAGAGAGAGAGAGAGAGAGAGAGAGAGAGAGAGAGAGAGAGAGAGAGAGAGAGAGAGAGAGAGAGAGAGAGAGAGAGAGAGAGAGAGAGAGAGAGAGAGAGAGAGAGAGAGAGAGAGTAAGTCAAGGGGGCAATAGTATAGGCAACACAAGATATTAATTTACGATCATACGAGAGATAGAAAAAATAATCAGTACAAGCTGCAGGAAGAAGATTATGCATCAGGAATTCTCAGACACTCAGGGAACATAAATAGGAGTGAAAAATAAGATGTGTTGAAGGAGAGGAAAGAAAACCAAAATAAGGGAAATAGGAAGGAGCTCCAATGCTAGTGTTGGGAGAATGGAATAGGTAGGAGAATAGGAGGATAGACAGGTAGAAGATGTGAGACTAGGATAGATTTTTGTTATGGGATCCTTACAAAGCCTTAGTTATTTTACCTTTGGGAGGTATATAGGAGATGATAGGATGAGGAGAAGGAGGAGGTGGAGGATAAAGGTTTAGGAAGTGAAAAGGAGAGAGGAAGAAGATATGCAGGATAAATGCAAGGATATGTGTAGGACATGAGAATTGGGGGGGGAAAAAAAAGAGGAGGGGAAGAGAGAGGTTTAGGAATTGAGAATGAGAGGTGGAAGAGGATATGCTTAATAAATGTAAGGATATGTGTAAAAAATGCGAATTGTGGGACAAAGAAGAAGAGGAGGACGAGGAGGAGGAGGAAAAGAGGAGGTGGGGAAGGAAGTAGGAGTGAATGCTATGGGAAGGATAAAGAGGATATGCAGGATAAATGTGAAGATGTGTGCAAGGAATGAGTTTTGGAAAGGAAATGATGACGAGGAGGAGAAGGAAGAGGAGGAAGATGCGATGGTTGTAAAAGAGAAGAAAAAAAAAGGAATAAAGATGGGTATGAAAGAGATAAAGGGAAAATTATTTGATATATGTTATGAAGAGAGGAAATGGAACAGATAAATGGAAATTTTAAAAAGAATATGACACACACACACACACACACACACACACACACACACACACACACACTCTTGTTCTCTTTTTTTCTTGTTTGTTTTATTTAGAGGATAATGCCTCAGAGCCATAGTGATCTACCGCTGCTGCATATTAGTGTTGGCCGAAGCCACCACCCCGGGAGGGGGGGTTACAAACCCCCGGCTGGCACCCGGTACCCATTCACTGCTGGGTGGACAGGGGCTAGGGATTTAAGAAAGACCACCCATCTATCTTTCGCTTCGCCCGGGGATCGAACCCGGGACTTCTCGGTTGTAAGCCGAGCATGCTAACCACTACACTACAGAGTTCCAGAGTTACAGCACACACACACACACACACACACACACACACACACAAACACACAAACACACAGGTAACAATAGGTAGGTATAGTGGCTATGGTAAATATAAGTTGCTAAGACTACTTTAGTAAGGCGAGGTAACTAAGTCTAATCAGAGATGGGTTATGGTAAAGGAATAATGGATATATTTAGGGAAGGAAGGAAGATTGGTAAGGGTATTTGGGGAGTAAAAGAGAAGGGAAAGTAAAGGGTGGGAAGAAAACGGAAAGGGAACGGAAAAAGGAGTGAGGAAAAGTATTGTAGCGGGGTAGCCAAGGTGAAAAACATGTTTGTGTCAGACACCATCACCACAACCACCGCCACATCCTCCACAGGATGGACAGGGGCTAGGGTATTTGGGGAGTAAAAGAGAAGGGAAAGTAAAGGGTGGGAAGAAAACGGAAAGGGAACGGAAAAAGGAGTGAGGAAAAGTATTGTAGCGGGGTAGCCAAGGTGAAAAACATGTTTGTGTCAGACACCATCACCACAACCACCGCCACATCCTCCACCACCACCACCGCCACCGCCACCGCCACCATCACTACCACCACCACCACCGCCTCTGCCACCACCACCACCACCACCACCACCACCGCCACCGCCACCACCACCACCACACCGCTACCACCATCGCCGGTCCGATACCCACCACCGCCACCACCACCGGCCCCACCGCCACCACCACCACCACCGCTACCGCCTTCATCACCACCACCACCACCCCCATTACCACTATTACCACCACCATCACCACCACCACCTTCATCCCCACCACCACCACCACCTCCACCACCACCACCACCACCGCCCCCACCACCACCACCACCACCATCACCACCACCGCCACCGCCACCGCCATCGCCACCGTTCCCACCACCAACACCACCACCACCACCACCATTGCCACTATTACCACCACCATCACCACCACCACCTTCATCACCACCACCACCACCACCATCACCGCCACCGCCACCATCACTATCACCACCACCATTACCAACATCACCACCACCATCACCACCACCACCACCATCACCACCATCACCACCACCATCACCACCACCACCACCATTACCACCATCACCACCACCATCACCACCACCACCACCATCACCCCCACTATTACCACAATCACCACCGCCATCACCACCACCACCACTACCACCATCACCATCACCACAACTATTATCACCACCACCACCACCATCACCATCACCACCACTATTATCACCACCACCACCACCACCATTACCACCATAACCACCACTACCACCATCACCACTACCATTACCACCATCACCACCACCACCACCACCACCACCACCACCACCGCCACCATAACCACCACCACCACCACAACCATCACAACTATCACCACCTCCACCACCACAACCATCACCACCCCCACCACCACCACAACCATCACCACCACCACCACAACCATCACCACCACCACCACCACCACAACCACCACCACCAGCACCACCACCACCACCACCCGTACCACAACCACCACCATCAACATCTCCACCACCGCCACCATCACCACCTCCAATCTCCTGTGCTCAGCCTTCCAGATCAGATACCGATACCAGCTGTGCGTGTGTGTGTGTGTGTGTGCGTGTATTCATCTAGTTATATTCATTTAGTTGTATTTTACAGGGCCTGAGCATCGCTCGTATGGCCCCGTCTCCATATCAACATTTATTTTATCATTCATCCTTAGTGCTTAGTGTTCGCCGAAGCTACCACCCCGGGAGGGGGGTCACAAACCCCCGGCTAACATCCGGTACCCATTCACTGCTGGGTGGACAGGGGCTCGGGTTTTAAGAAGACCACCCGTCTGTCTTCACTCCGCCCGGGGATCGAACGCGGGAC
>JACEEZ010022642.1:69727-75785 GCA_016584305.1 Chionoecetes opilio
ATGTTGTTAAGGAAATTAAGCATGGAAATGAATAATTTTTGTTGATTAGGTATTTTGAATGTACAGTCACCTGCGCTGATTTTCCTACCGCCTTTGACACTTCAAGACCCTAATTTCGAGGCTAGACGACATATGCCAGCTACCCACTGACAGGAGCAGTCATTGGCTGTGACTCTTGTGACAAGTTAATAAGGCCCGCCTCCTGCCCTTTCCCCCACCCTCTCACCCTCTCTTCCCTCTCTCTCTCTCTCTCTCTCTCTCTCTCTCTCTCTCTCTCTCTCTCTCTCTCTCTCTCTCTCTCTCCCCTCTCTCTCTCTCTCTCTCTCTCTCTCTCTCTCTCTCTCTCTCTCTCTCTCTCTCTTTTTTATTTTTGTTTTTGTTTTTTTATTTAAACTGTTAGTACATTTGGTGTTATTATAGCTAAAGCTCTAGGTTTTACACTAGAGCTATCTATAGCTACATCTAATATAAAAAAGACATTTTATATTTAAAAATAAATTAGGCCATCAACCAGCTGTTCACCCCCCGCTTAAAGTCTTGTAACGAGGCGTGGTGGTGGAGGTCAGTTTGGTGAACTAACTGGTTCCACAGACGGTTGTAGCGGGGTAAGAAGGAACGTAGGTGGTGCTCTGTCCTGGAGAAGGGCACAGTCACTTGCTCCTGTCTGTGTGGGGCGACACGGGTGGAGTGAAGGGGCGGCGGGGGCCTGGGGAGCTTGATGGCTGCCTGGTGGGGCGTGTGGAGATTTAGTGCCTTGTGCATGACACATAAACCTGCCACATCCCTGCGCTTCTGGAGGGGTTGGAAGGAGTCAGGTGCGTGGTGGGGACGTTTATTGCTAACCAGTCGCTGGGCTCTTCTCTGGACGCGGTCTAGTGTGGCCAAGTAAGAGGGCGGGCAGGAAGACCATGCTAAGGGGGAGTATTCCATTAGGGGACGTACCTGAGCCTTGTACAGAACCTCAACCCCCTTGGCATCTAGAAGGTGGGAGATGCGCCGGACACAGCTGAGTCTCCAGGCCGAGTTTTTAGCTACTCTCCTGGCATGACTGGTGAAGGTCAGTCCCGCGTCAAACTCCACCCCAAGGATGGAGATGGATCTCTGAAGGGGGAGTGATCTGCCCTCAAGCCGTATGTCCGGTGCAGGCAGGTTGGTGATGTCTTGCCTGCGGGAGATAAGCAGAGCCTGGGTTTTGTCAGGGGCCAGGCTGACCTGCCATCGACTACTCCAGGTGACGATGTTGTCCAATGCCAGGTTGATGCGGCACACCGTGTCCTGCCAGTCACGTCTGTCGCAGGGGAAGGCATGGGTGCAGTCATCAGCGTAGGCCTGGGCCTCAGGAATGAGCTGGAGAATGTCATTGAAATAGACATTCCACAGAAGAGGCCCGAGTACGCTGCCCTGCGGGACGCTGGCGTGGATGGGTTGCTGGCTGGAAGTGTGGCCGTTGATCACCACCCGTAAGGTCCTGTCTTGGAGGTAATCCTGGATGAGCTGCAGTAGGGCGCCGCGCACTCCCAGGCTCCTCAGCTTGGCAGCGAGACCTCGGTGCCACACCCTGTCAAAGGCTCCGGCGATGTCCAAAGCCACAACAAAGGTGTCCATTCCTCTATCCAACGAGTGGTCCCAGGAAACAGACTGAAGGAGGAGCAGGTCTGCAGCTGACCTTCCCTGCCTGAAACCAAACTGCTTGGAGTTGAGGAGATGGTGGGCGTCCAAGAAGGTGCTGATCTTGGCGGTGATGAGGGACTCCAGGATTTTCCCAACAGTAGTGAGAAGGGAAATTGGGCGGTAGTTCTTTGGGTCCCGTTTGCTGTTTTTTTTGTGGATGGCCACCACTTTTGCCTCTTTCCATGATCACCTCTCCCATGCCTTGTCCGTGACTCTCCTGTCTGTATGTTATGTTTTTTTCAAAGAGAGAGAGAGAGAGAGAGAGAGAGAGAGAGAGAGAGAGAGAGAGAGAGAGAGAGGAGAGAGGAGGAGAGGAAAAGAGAGGAGAGAGAGAGAGAGAGAGAGAGAGAGAGAGAGAGAGAGAGAGAGAGAGAGAGAGAGAGAGAGAGAGAGAGAGAGAGAGAGAGAGCGGGAAGAGAGAGAGAGCGGGAAGAGAGGGTGAGAGGGTGGGGGAGAGGGCAGGAGGCGGGCCTTATTAACTTGTCACAAGAGTCAGAGCCAATGACTGCTCCTGTCAGTGGGTAGTTGGCATATGTCGACTGACCTCGAAATTAGGGTCTTGAAGTGTCAAAGGCGGTAGGAAAATCAGTGCAGGTGACAGGTGACAGGTGACAATTCAACATAATTATGCAACGAAAAAATGGGTCTGGACGATTACTTTAACAAATATATTTTCCCCTTTCTCAACCCTCTTCTACTTGCAAAACCTCAGTTTTCTTCCCTTTTTTCTTTCCCCAAAGCATTTATTTTTATCCCCATTTCTTCCTACCTCCACTTCCAGTCTTAGCTTTTCACTCTCTTTTCCTAACCATATATATTTTTACCCCTTACCGTCCCTCCTCCCACCTTGACTTGCCGTCTCTATAGCCTCGCCTACTCCCTTGCATCGTTAAGTCTTCCTAAGTGAGGGCTTAAGGAGGCAAGACTCAGAGGTAGACAAGCGTGGAACCATTTTCCAGGGAGAGAGAGAGAGAAAGAGAGAAGAGAGAGGAGAGAGAGAGGAGAGAGAGAAGGAGAGAGAGAGAGAGAGAGAGAGAGAGAGAGAGAGGAGAGAGAGAGAGAGAGAGAGAGAGAGAGAGAGAGAGAGAGAGAGGAGAGAGAGAGAGAGAGAGAGGAGAGAGAGAGAGAGAGAGAGAGAGAGAGAGAGAGAGAGGAGAGAGAGAGAGAGAGAGAGAGAGAGAGAGAGAGAAGAGAGAGGAAGGAGAGAGAGAGAGGGGAGAGGAGAGGAGAGAGAGAGAAGAGAGAGAGAGAGATGAGAGAGAGGAGAGAGAGAGAGAGAGAGAGAGAGAGAGAGAGAGAACCGTAGTAGTATTTGTTACCTGAAAGTTCTGACTGGCGGCCTCGAGGCTGAAGCGAGACCGGCGACCCAGATTGGAGTTCTCGTGGACCTTGTGATGGCCCGAGGACGTCTGCCCCCGCGCGTCGAAACTGTGAGTGTGAGAGAGTGAGTGAATGTGTTTGTGTGAGTGAGTGAGAGAGTGGTTGTGTTTTTTTTTTTGTGTGTGTGTGTGTGTATGTGTGTGTGTGTGGGGTGTGTGTGTGTGTGTGTGTGTGTGTGTGGTATGTGTGTGTGGGTGTGTGTGGTGGAGGAGAGAGAGAGGAGAGAGAGAGAGAGAGAGCGAGAGGAGAGAGAGAGGAGAGAGGAGAGAGGAGCGAGAGAGAGGAGAGAGAGAGAGAGAGAGAGAGAGAGAGGAGAGAGAGAGAGAGAGAGAGAGAGAGAGAGAGAGAGAGAGAGAGCAAATTAAGTATAACAGCATTTTTAACATTCTAATAATTTGCATATATTATTTTGAAGATAATATTGGAAGTTTTTATTATATTTTTATTTATGGTGGCAATATCTTTAAAACAATCTCAACAATGTTTGATGAGACTAATTGCTCTCTTCATAATAAAAAGATTGAAATAACTAAATACGTTGATTTCTTACGTAAAATAATGTTATAGGTAACTGAATAATTAACCAGACAAAGAAAAGCGAAAAAATCACTTTAATTCCTGTCTTTCAATTGTGTGGCGAAAAAAAAAAGTCAAAACCGTTTAGTAATAAGTAAAAAAAAAACACTTTTATCTCGTGTTTAATGAAAAACCACGACAGTTTCTTGTCAATACCACCACACACAACCACACCACACACACACAAACACACACACCCCAAACAACACCACACACACACCAACACACACACACACACACACAACCACACAATACACAACCCCAACACACACACACACACACACACCCACACACACACACACACACAATACACACACGTACCACACACAACCACACACAGAACCCCACCACCACGAACAGACACCACACACAAAACATACCACCAACCCCCACACAGTTGGCCCCATGGCAACAAAACAAAATTTAATCATGGTGATTATCTTAGTTACTCAAGCCGGGGGGTCTAAAAGGAAAAACCCAAGTTAGGCGTGAGTAACAATGGTTAGTCATTTTTTGAGTAATACCTAGTAAATCGAGTATGGTCTTAGTCAAAACAAAATGACTAACCGTTTGTCAAGTTTTCCCGTTTGAGATCCACATTTGTAAAATTTTACAGGGGGGAAAAAAAAAACATTTAGGGGGGGAAAAAAATCACCTTAAGGGGCAGTTTGCACCTTATAGGGGCAACTTTTTCACCTTATGGGGGTGCACTTTTTACCCCTGTAGGTGCAGCAAAGCACCCTTTTGGGGTGCAACTTTGCAAATTTAAAATGCAAAACTATATAATATTTGCACCTTTTGGTGCAAGGTTGCACCTTAACAATAGGGGAAAATTTTTTTCACCCTTTTTGGAATTTTAATTTTGGGTGCGATCTTTGCACCCATCTGGGTGCAAGAAAGCACCTTTAGGGGTGAGGTTTGCACCTTTATAGGTGAACTTTTTCACCCCTTTGTAGGAGCACTTTTGCACCCATATGGTGCAACAAATGCACCTTTAAGGGTAAAATTTTTGCACTTTTAAAAAACCCAAATTATATCCCATTTTTGCACTTTAAAGGGAAAAAGCTGCCCAACGTTCAAAACACATTATGACCTTCGGAGGATGCAATATTACCCCCCTTGACAAATAGAGGCAATATGCCCCCCTCCAGAAGGTGCAAAAAAACGTACCTCTGCACCTCGGAATGAAAATAGTTATCTGTCCTTTATGGATTTTAAAAAGGGAAGAATTCCCGATATCATATTTTTTTTAGGGCAAGTTGGATAACTTTCTATCGAAAATTAAATATCAGAATTCCTCGTTTAAAAGACCCGTAAAGAACAGAAATTGCTTTTTAAAGGTGAGGTTGTTGCGCAAGGGACATTTACAAAACAGCTTCTCCGATGCCCAACAAGGGAGGCCTGCCCAATAAGAACTTCAAAATTAAAGCAAGGATCTTAAAAACCCGCATTTATGTTAAATGTCTACTTTTCTTTTTCTTTTAAAGGGGAAAAATATGCATTTAAAAGGAAAAATAACAGTATTAAGTTTAAAAAGGATATAATAATGATTATAGAAATACATCTTTTTTAAAGCGAAACAACCCGAGATAAAGAAAAAAATAAAGTTTAAAATTTAAAGTAACATGTTTTCAGGGTAGAAGAATGCAATCTACTTTTTCGCGTTTGTCTTCAACACTAAAGTCAGGGGGAGGAAATTATTTCCGTATTATTTTGCAAAAGAACACAAAATTTCGTTTTTTATTTTTTAAAATCTGACACCAAATCTAGAAAAATTTAACCAGGAAATTTTATATATATGCTTACTTTTTTTTATGCTAAAGAAAATAAGACAATCATCATTTAAGTGGGAAAAACGCGACGTTGGCCAACTAATATGCATTATGCAATAGCGTGACGATTAAGTATTAATTTTTTACGGGAAAATCATTGGAAAAATATTTGGGCCCGGCTAAATATTGTATGATAAAAAAGGGAAAAAATTGGTACAAGCCATCAAAATGTATCAAAAATTTCGCACACACTGTTCTTATAAGTGGATGAGTGCAACATTTTTTAGAGAAAGAAATATATATGAAGCTTTTTACCAAACGCATTAAAGGGAAAGGAGTAAAAAATGCAATAAATATTTTTAAAGGTGACATCTGATGAAAAACTTTGAATTGTATGCAATGTTTAAGAAAGACTAAAAAAAAAAAATTTTCTGGTAGATAGTTTAGCATTAAAAAAACCTAACAAATGGAAACATATGAACGCGAGAAAACATTTAAAGGGGGAGATATGAAATAAACATAAGTATCAATAAGAAGAGAAATTTCCCCCACGCCCCATTCCGAACATGGTAGGCTTTTATTTTAAGCCCGTTTTAAAATAAAAATTAGAACAAGGTTTGGGGAAACAGGGGGGAAGGGGGGGGGAAACCCCGGGGGTT
>JACEEZ010022643.1:0-20457 GCA_016584305.1 Chionoecetes opilio
CAAAAAAAATATTCCTCTGTCAGATATGAAAAAAAGCCAGCCTTTAACTTCATTTTAGGTTTGGGCATATGTGTATTTTTTTCATTGAAATTGGCCAAAACTAAAGAAGGAGATATAATTTGAATGTAAAGAACTTATGTTTGAGATACGGGCCAATAAAGTTTTTGAATACCTATGAACAAGCATCGGTAAGTGATATATTGGCATTACCGTTTTTTATGAGCTATAACACATGTAAAACAAGATTTATTTACATTCAATCATATATGTTCATGTTCTGGTATAAAATCTTCAGTCTTCAGTCTCCTGGTCCCCCCCCTGCCTCAGCATGAGGCAGGATATTATCTCATTAAGAGAGGGTATCAGAGTTGCCCAAGCTACTCATTGTTGCCAAGTTTTTTGCTTAGAAACCTCAATCGGCATCCCGTAATTGCAGGGTTTTTTTTTTTTTTTTTTTTTTTCTATTTATACTTACGACAGATGCTATGTGTCACTTTAGTGAGTAATCTTTTTCTTAAATAGCAGCAAACAAGAAATTTTATTGAATTCTTCGTACCATAAGGTCATGCCTAAGTTGAGGGGGGGGTGGGGTAGGTCCATAACACACCCATATAATAAAAACTAAGGCGAATTTTGATGAAATACTTCGTATTTAGACTCAAGGGTGTACGAAGCTGAGAAATATAAGTGAAATTTTATGAATTTCTCCAATTTTCGTCACATTCTGACCGGCCGCTACCCTTAACCTCAGACCCCTGCTCAGACCTCCACTCATTCAGATTCCTCTGGTGATAATTCCACATTGAGCAGGTCCATATTACCCTTCATGAAGACCATCTCTCAAAATTTCGGAAGTCAGACTCGCTCTCTTGGCCTTCATGATGTCTGACCCCTGGGAGAACAGTCACGCCACAGCTGCAGAGCTGGGTATGGCCATGTTGTACTTCACAAACACATCTACCCAGGCGGCACGGGAAAGGGAGGGGAATTATGGCCTGCTCCAGCAGCAGCAACTTTCAAGCTCTTTCCCCATCTTGTTGGAGAGGAGGGTGGAGTTGGTGCCCTCTGTAGCTGTGGGTCCTGGGCTCCTCAAAGCTGAAATAAGATAAAATTTGTAATATATATATTAAGTAAATTTTAAGTAATCGGAGTCAGAAAACAAATTATGTTACGTAGAAATAAAAATTGCTTAGATATTTGTATTTTTTATTATTGCACTTAAATCAGATATATTCCAATAATTTATCAGCATTACGCTCAAAATTGCTGATATAATGACTTTGAGTAATGAACTGTCACAATTGAACTGAAGATGCAGTAGATCTCGATAAAATCAATAAGTCTCACCTTGGAAAGTCCTCCTCCTCCTCCTCATCTGGGCTTGCTGCCTTAAGAGGTATCCAAGAAAGCCTGCTCCGTGACCTCGAACAGACAGTCTTGATTTCACGGCATCTAGTACCTTCTTAGGGTTAAGAATGCGGACCACAGGCAGCTTGAAGAGGGGGTGGATTGCTGTTGCCATCAAAAAGTCCATTTGATCAGAGAGGGAGAATCACTGGTAGGAAAGCAGCGTTCCCTGGTACATGATTCCTGGGAATCATTCCTGGGGATCAAGTCCAACCAAGAAGAAACTGTCAAATTCTTCGTCAAGTAGCCGAAGACACCCACATGCAGCATAGCATTCTTTAGACTACGACTGTAAAGTGCGGCGAAGGGAACACCAGGTTGCAGCATGAACCTGGCTAAGGATCCGAAGATCCATCCCTGGGATTCTTGCGCGTAGTCGCGCAGGAATCGTGTTCAAAATTTGGTATTTGCGGGACACATTTGCGTTTGCGTTTGCGTTTTATTATTAGGGTGTCCCTTATTTGGCAAATTTTTCGAATTTAAAACCGGGGGGGGGCCCAGTCATATTGTTTCCTTTTAACCCCAAAAAAACGAGGGTGGAAAAATTTTTTTAAAAAAAATATTTATATTTAGGAGTGGCGCAATGAGTCAAAATTTTGGACATTTTTAAACAGAAATTTTACTACGGTTTTTGGGTTTTATTAAATAATCTTTGCATGACTTTTTGGCTTGTATGTCACAGCTTTAAATAAAGGAAGCCCTCTCAAACATTTTTTGTACTGGTTGTGTGGTGAAAGTATATCTCTGGCCCCCCCTCTTTTATGTCACGTTTCGGACGGGAAATTTCGTAAATAAGTTAAAACAGGGAAGCCGGGAGGCCCAAAAATTGTTGGAGCTGGAGTTGTTTTGCCCTGGGCGGACACCCCGCGCGTGGGTTTCCGGATTTGCGCCGGGTGCCTCCACCGTTTCCCGCGGATGGCGAAAATAATTTACGCCATCAAGATATACCGGGCCCGCTATCCAGATCAGTTCCGCCCACGCAGGAAAAAAAATTTAAAAATTTTAAACGCCCGTCGCTTTCCCCGTCCCCAACGTACGTGTCGTTTGGGTTTCCCGTGCGAACCCCGACTGGGGGCCCCGGGCACAAAGGATCCCAAAACTGCTAAAGATGTTGGTGTCCTACCACTCAGGGTTTGAACACCCCAACGGGGCAGCTTCACACCACGGGTTTAGGGGGCAATGGATGCCGATCCTACCATTGTCGAAACCCCCACTCTCTCTTGACGTGACGAAGTCAGAGAGGCTGTAGCTAAGTTGAGGGAGGGGAAAAAGGCAGCGGTGTTTGAATATCAGTGCGGAGCTCCTCAAAAGCTGGGGGGTGGGGCCAGACCCGGGGGTTTGGCAGGGTTTGCCCCGGGAATGCCGGGGGGCCAATCGGGTTACCTTTCCTCCTGACGGGAAAAAGGGGGGCGGTCGTCCCTATCGGGGAAAAAAAAAGGGGCCCGTAAAGGACTCCCAACAATTCCCGGGAAATTAAAACTGTTCAGCGTGCCGGGAAAGGGTGTTCCCCATCTATTGCGACACGGATCCGCAGTCATCTGTGAAGCACCCAAAAGACCTCAGCAGTGGGGGACACGCCTGGAAAAGTAAAACAAGGGACCGAAATCCTAGCGTTCGTGTCCGGGTGGAACGCCGAGGTATTTTTCGACAGGGGATGCTTGCACCCTATGTTGATCTCAAAAAGGGCGTTTAAATCGGGGCCCTCTTTGAGTCACTTTGGGATTTTATTTCGATTCGCAGGATTCCGAAAAGGTTTTGGTTTGAAAAAAGGGTTCTGTATTTGGGGCTGAGAGGTTGGGGAAGTGTGGGGCAGGGGTATCCAACTTTTTTTCCTTTTTTTAATACAGGAGTGAGGCAAGGGTGCGTCCCTTTCCCAACTTTTCAACGCTTTTATGGGTACGTATTTGGGCAAAATTGTAGATTTAAAATGATTTTTGGAGAAACCGTCAAACAACACAAAAATCCCCTGATCTTTTTTTTGCCGATTTATGCAGTAGTTTTGATGAGGGCGCGGGGTTTCCCGGGAATGGCTCTCGAGGCGCTGCACAAAGGGGGGGCAAAGCCTTTTGGGGCTTGAGGTCTCCTGGGTAAAGAACCCAAAGGCCCCGGTGTTTTGGGGGACTTAATAGATGAAGCAGTACAAATCTATCAGCATGCGGCGAGGACCTTTAGATCTTGGGAAAAATTTTTCATACCTTTGGGAGCGCAGTTTATAATGACGGGGGGTCACCTCAAGAAGTCTTCCGGGGAAATTGGCCCTAGTTCCCGGGCTATGGACTCGCCAAACGGGATAATTTTGGGGTTGACCCTTTCCTGTTTCAGGAGGAAAAAAAGATTTCCCAAACTTCAAATCGCTTGGATCCCGTTTTCTTATGGTTGTGAGACATGGAAATTGAAAAGGACTTGAAAGAGACGAATCAAGACTTTTGGAATAAGGGTCTTCGCGAATCATAGGTTTTCGCCCGGGGGTGATTACGTGTCAAATAAACTATTGCACCCTGAGACTGAATCCAGTTTTACTGCATAGTCCGTCAACGCCCAAATTCGGCTATATAGGCATGTGGCACGCTAAACCCCCAAAAAGATCCTTCCCCTCGGGTTGTATCTGTAAAAGACCCAAACCGGCGTGGAGGAGGCCAAGGGGGGGCCCCAAGGTCGTGGCTGGTGCCCAAATTTATGTTTTTTGTCGAGAGTGCTTGGTATGGGAAAAAGGGGCCCGCCCTGGAGACTCGCGGGGTTTCGACCCCCGGGGGTGGCGTTGTAGGGTTTTTGGGGAGGCGACGCGCCCCACGGGGTAGGCCCCAATGATTGACCCCCGACCAAAGCAATGGCCTGGGGACGGCCCAACGGTCTTGGGGCCATTTTCTGGTACTGAGCGAGAGGAGATTTTTCTTTGGTTTTTCGACGAACCCTGGGGCATTGAGGACGAAAAAGGGGGAGGTGAGGGGGTCTGCAGGAGGAAGAGGGGGTCCGCGGGCCCTCCCCGACGAGAAAAAGTCGAGCCCTTTCATCCACTTTATCTGGCCCAAAAAAAAACTTGGCCCAAATTTCATGAGTCTGTCACGCCCCTCCTTCTTCGAGCCTGGGGGTTTGGGTACGGGTTTTCGCAAAAAGACCCAAAGGGGGCCCCCGACAATCCGGGAACAACCCCCGCCGCCGCCTGCGTTAAAAAAACGCCATGTGAACGACTTCGCTGAGCGGGGGTGGGCCCCGATGCAGGTTTAAAAATGGCCCCTGACCAAGAAAAGAAGAGCAGAGGGGAGTTCCTCCCCCAAGGGTGGAGGGAAAAACCCGGGGGAAATACCCCCAGTCCCAAATCCACAGTGACTGTGAATGGAAAACAATGGTGGGAGAGGGCCCACCCTAGGGGGCTAGTATCGAGAAGAGGGGGGGCCTAGAATCAACGCTGTAAAATTAAAAGTGTTTAAAAAACACGTTTTACCTCAAATAATGTAACATTCAATTTTAGTGAAAAATAATTTCGGCACATCAAAAAATGATCAACTAACCTATTGCGGACCCCTAAATTAATATTTAGACAGATTCTACATACGTGTTCTTCGGACAAATGGAACATTCGACCACCCGTCCCGGATAAAATTTCAAAAAATGTAAATCCCATAAAATAAGGGGCACCCTAAATATATTATATAATATTATATATATATATATATATATATTATATATATATATATATAATATATAATAAAATTATATAAAATATAATATATTATATATATTAAAAAATATATATATATTATTTTTTAATAATAGATCTATATATTTTTAATATTAAATATATATATAATATTTATTGAAACCAGCTTGTTAACCGTGATATTTTTGAGGGGGAGGGTTTGGGCATCCCCTTTGGCCCCTGTTTTTTATTGACACCTATATTGGTTTTTGGGGTTTCCCTTAGGCTATATCCCACCGGTGCCTTCCCCCGCACTGAAGCCCTAGTCGAAGGTGAGTTTCATGCTGCATTGGATTTTTTCGGAACTCGACGGGGGAAAAAAAAACATTTGCCCGCTGGATTTGAATCGGAACCTTTGTGTTCAAAAATACCAGGTCTTTTTCCGCTTTTTAAATATATTCAAATTTCGGTTAATCAAGCTCCTTCCCATAGCTTACCACTGGGCCCACTGCCCCCTGATAAAATTTTATAAAATATAATTATATATTATAAAAAAAAAAAAGAAAAAAGGCCTATATATATATATACATTTTAAAATATATATATATATATTATATATATATAAATATATATTTTATATTATATATATTTATGTATATATATATAGGCAGTTTTTTTTTGTGGGCCGGTGGTTTGGCCCCTGCAATTCTGGAGGGTGTGAGGGGTTGCCCCTCGCTTCTGGTGGCGCGGGGAGGTTTTTTAAAATGACACCGGGGTCATAGGTGAAGTTTTAGTTTTTGTGATTTTCGAATCCTTAGCCAGGTTCAGTGCAACCGGTGTTCCCCCTTCGCTGCACTTGTACCCCAGTCTAAAAAAGGGTTAGCTGCATGGGGTGTCTTCGGTCCCGAAAAAGAATTGACGGGTTTTTTTTTTGGGTGAGACTTAAACTCGGGCCCTTGTGTCACCTACCAGGCTTTTGGCGACCGCGTTATAAAAAGGTTGAAAGAGTTGCAGCGGCAGGCAGCCTCCCCGGTGCCAGGTTTTAAAAAGGGGGACATCGAGCCTCATCAACCCCCAAGGCTTAAACCCACTCGGCCCCCGCCCCCCGAAATTAATATAATACTTAGGGACGCCGTAGGTCCAATAAAAAAAGGAAATATAATTTTTCGAAATTTTGCGGCATTTCTTATGAAAATTTGAATTTTAAGGGTGGTTTGCCCCCTTAATTTTTTGGTTTGGCCCTTCTTGCTATGCAAAAATGGATTTTTTATTTTTTAATATGCAAAACAAGTTAAAGTGCAAAATTTTTGCATAGTAAAAATTTGCTCAAATGAAAAAAATGGAAGGGAGATAAAAATAGTCGGGGAATTCATTTTACATAGGAAATTGGCATGGCAGGTTGAGAAAAAAAAAAATTTTTATACGGCTACCTAACCAGGGTACCAAAATAGTGGAGGGGGTTTACGAGGGAGGAAGGACAAGACCAGGGCGATGGGCCAGACACTATGGGAAAAAACCAAAGGGTTGATCGGGAGGAGCATGTGTCAGGACAGGGGAGCCATCTGGAAGGTACCTTTGGCACTTTGTACAGGGACCCCGTGCCACCTGGAACCCTTGATTAAAGGTGGCTCAGGTCTCTAGATCTGTGGTGACATACGATCCACCGACCACTGACGTACTGCAAGGGACTCAACTAGGGCCAACACGGGGGGAATGGGGGGGTATCACGATCATTTGGAAAAGAGGCTGGGACGCAAGCTTTTGGGATATGGGTGCAACAAACGAGTTCCCCCCTGGTACCCTTATCCCCAGCATCGACGGGAACCTATTGACACGGGGTTCACGGGTCCCAGTGTGCAGTCTGCTCCCCCGGGAATGAGATGCAGTACAACGCAGAGTTAGGGGAAGGCCCAGGCGGGGAAGTTTCCAGGAGATAGGGAAAGTATACCCTGGTAAAAATTTCCCACTGACCAGCAGGTCTCCTACCCAGCTGGTCCAGGCTATGGAAGCGGGGCCCGTTCCCCCGTCGAGCTGAGGAGATCAAGGTGGCAAGGTGCCCCACTCCAGATCTCACAACCCCCAGTCGTCGTGTACATGGGGACCAAAAAAGCATGGACGATGGCAAAAAAACTAAAACCCCCTGGAAATTTAGTCAAGTACTCCCTGCAGTTGTATTAAAAAATCTACTACGACATCAAGGTTCACCACAGTAGAGGAGGGGCCCCAAACATCCTCACGCAGCCCAGAGTGTGAGGTCGCAGCCAAGAAGGCCAAACTTGTGACCTTTACATGCGACAGAGGCATGGTTCGCACACTCAGAATGTGTCCTCCCTCTCGTGATGGCGAGTCAGAGTGGGACGACCGCAGGTTCCCCGGACCTGATTTGAAGCTGAGGGGTGGGGGGGTATGGGGACAAAAATCGCACACACCCAAGCGAACTTTGTCAGCCAAACCCCGGGCCGTTGGCGCCGGCCCGGGCCCGGCCGGGGTTTTTTTGGGGGGGCAGACCCGGAGCCCCCGGGAAACCCACCCGGGCCGGAGTTCTTCCCCCCCGGGGGGGCGGCAGGGTGGGGCCCCGGGGGGGGGCCGGGGCCCCCCGGGAGACCCTGCCCCCTTTAAGAAGGACATGATGGAAACCCCTTCTAGGCCAACGTAGAGGCTGGCACTGTGATGTAGTGGGAACCCAAAAAAAAAAAACCTTTTTGGAAACAAATTTGGGGTGCAATACACAGGCCCCAAAAAGCTTTTTCAAATTTTTAAGGGTTTAAAAAAAAAGGGATTTTAAGTAAAAATTTCAAAAAAAAAGGGAAAAAAAAAAATGTTTTAAATTTTTTTAAATAAATTTTAAAAAAAGGGAAAATTTTTTTTTTTTTTTTATAGGGGTTTTAATATATATAATATAAAATAAAATATATTATTTTTTATTATATATAAAACAAATTTATTTTTTTATATATAAATTTTTAAATTTTTATATAAATTAAATTTAAAATAATATAAGGGGAAAGGGGGGAAATTTTGTTTTTTTTTTTTTTTTTTTTTTTTAATTTTTTTTTTAAATTTTATTAAAATTTTTTAAATTTTTTTTAAATTTTAAATTTTAATATGATTTATTTTTTTTTTTTTTAATTTTTTAAATTTTTTAAAAAGGGGGGGAGAGGAAAGGGGGGGAGGAGGGAAGGGAGGGGAAAAAGGGGGGGGAAAGGGGGAGGGGGGGAGGGGGAGGAAGGGGGGGGGGGGGGGGAAGGGGAAGGGAGGAAAGGAGGTTATGGGAGGAATTTTTCGAAAGTCTGTTTTTGTTTGTGGTTTTTTCTTTTAAGTTTTTTTTTCGATTATTTTTTTTTGAACCTTTTAGGGGGGGTTTTTTAGTTTATTTTTTCCCCTTTTTTTTTTTTTTTTGATTTTAATTGGGGTTTTCCCGAGAATGAGAAATTTTTTGTGGGTGAAGGGATTTTGATGAAGTTTTTTTGGGAGGGGGGGGGGGATGTAGAAAAACGTTTGGTTTTTGTTCCCTGGTGGGGGGGTATTTGGGGGTATTGCTTTTTTTCCCCCAGTAGGCGTTTTGCCCTTTTTTCTTTTTGTTGGTGGTTAAGGTGTTTCCTGTGTTGTTGGTTTTGTTTTAATCGGCCTGAATTACCCCTGCCCCAAAAAAAAATTTTGGGGGTTTTTTTAAAATTTTGGATGATGTTTTTTTTGGTTTTTTTTACGGATAAAAAATTTTTAAAAAAAAACAAACTTTTAAGTTTTTTTAATTTTTTTTAATTAAAATTTTAAAAAATTTTTTTAAATTTAAAATTTAAATTTTAAAAATTTTTAAAAAAAAAATTTTTTTAAAAATTAAATTTTTTATAATTTTTAATTTTTTATTAAAAAAATTTTTTATTTTTTTTGGGGGGACCTGGTTTTTTGGGTTGGTTTGGAATTTTGGGATGGGTATGGTAAAAAAAAATTTTAAATTTTTGTAAAAAAGGAAATCAAAAATTTTAAAAAAAAAAAAAAAAATTTTTTTTTAAAAAAAAAATTTTTAAAAATTTTTTTACGGCCCCCCACGTTTGGGGGGGAGGACCCCAAAAAAATTTTTTTTTACAAGCTTGGGGGCGCGCCCAGGGGCTCGGTGGGAGTATTAGATTAGTTTTAAAAATTTTATTAAAATAACAAATTTATTGGGGAAAATTTAATAATTTATTATATATGGTTGGAAGGATTAAAAGCAAAGGAAAAGGGTGATCTAAAAGGGGGGAGGGAAGAGAGGGGAAAAGGGAAGAAATGGGTGAATATGGAAACATTTTTAAAAATAATTTTTTTTGGGAAAAAAATTTTAAATTATTTTTTAGAAAATTTTTTAGTATTGAATTTTAGAACGAAGCCCCAATAAGAAGAAAATTTTTTAGAAATTTTTTTTAAAGGACAAAAAGGAACTAAAAAAAAGAAAATAAGATTTTTCCCCAAAAACCAGCATTTTAAAAACAAAAAAAGAAATTTTGGGCCCCCCGGGGGGACGTGAAAGAAAAAAAGTGATTGAAAATTTTTTAGCGAATCCAAAAAAAGGGAAACATTATTTAAAAATTTTATTTTTTTAAAAAACCTTTTAAAATTTTTTTTTTTTTAAAATTTATTTTTAAAAATTTAAGTAGAAAGTTTTCGGGGGAAAAATTTGGGTCTTAACCCAAACAGGGACCGGGTTTTTTTGTTAGGGGGCTGTTTTTTTTGGGGGTTAAAGGAATTTTTGAAAGAACCTGGCTTTTGGGCGGGGCCCCATTTTTAAATTTTGGTTTGGGGGTTTTGAACCGGGAAAAGTGGGCCAACCCCTATTGGTTGTTTTTCCCCTTTGTTTTTTAGTTGGTTTTAATTGTTTTGGGTTATTTTCATTTTGGGACAAATGCCTTTGATTGGTTTTAAAAGCTTTTTTAATTTTTTGTACAAGGGTTTGAAATTAAGGGTGCCCCCCGGAACATCTAACGTCCCCAATTTTTTTTTATTTTTTTAAAAATGTATTTATAAATAAATTTTTAAATGGTAAAGGGGTTTTAAATTTGGGTTAAACTTAAAAGAAATTTTCTTGAATTCCCCAATTACTAGAAAATTTATTAAAATTAATTAAAATTTTCCAAGAAAAAGGAATTCCCCTTAGGTTTTGACTAATGTTTTATATGGTGAATATTTTTACGATTGAATTTAAATATAAATTAAATTTTTTAGATAATTTTTTTCCATATAATAAAATTTATTTTCCAAAATTAAAAATATTTAATAACATTAATTTTAAAAGTATAATAAATATTTGTCACCCCTGATTTTAAAATAAACCAAAGCCCCCACAAAACTAAAAAAATATAAAAAAAAATCCCTAAAATTTTTTCAAATTCCCGACCTTGGTTGTTTCGCCCCAAAAAAAGGCTGAAATGGTAACAAAACCCTATTTTCTTTAACCCTAAAACCCCTAGAGAAAAACCACAAAAGGGGAATACAAAATTTTTAATTGGGTTAGTAAAGAAAAAAAATTTTTTTAATTGTTTCTTTAGGGGATTTCCCCGGTTTTTTTGATTTTGGCTTTTTAATTACAAAAAAATTTTTTAACTTTTTTTCCTAAAGGAGGGGGAAAGTGCCTTGGCAAACCCGTTGCGAAAACAAAAAAAGGGTTTTACAAAAATCCCTTTTTTCCCCCGGGGAAACTTAAAATGTTTAAAAAAGAAAAACCCAATTATATTTTTTATTGTTTTTAGAAAATTTATTTAGGGTTACCCGGAAGGGGTGTTTTCAGTTTTATTTTTTTTTTTTTTTTTTATTTTTTTATTTTTTTTTTTTTTATATTTTTTTTTTTTACAAGGGTTAATGGGGAATTTTAATAACCTATTTTAATTTAAATATATATAAAATAAAATATATAATATAAAAATTATATTATATTTTATATATTTAAAAAGAAAAAATAAAAAAAAATAAAAAAAAAAAAAAAATAACAAAGAAATCCCAAAAAAAATTAATAAAAAATTAAGAAATAAGGGTAAAAATATAAAATGAGAGAGGGGAGAGAAGGAGAGAGAGGGGAGGGGGGAGAGGGGGACAAAATTTAAAAAAAAAAAAATATAATATATATATATAATATATAAAAAATTATATAAAATATCTTAAAATTTTAAGGGGCTAGTTCAGCGTTTTTTCATTTTTTTCAAAGGATTTTTTCTCTCTCCCCTTAAAGATTTTGTTTTTAATCTCTTTAAAGAATTTATCAAGTTTTTTTAAAATTTTTTAGCTGGCCCATTTTGCTGTGCCCCGCAATTTCGGTTATGGCCCCTTTTTTAAAGCGTGTGGAAGTTTTTCTCCACAGGGGTAGAGGTGAGCATGATGGGGGGGAAGGGGGGAAGGGGGGGGATAGACAGGGGGGGGGAAAAGAAAAATTTAAAGGGGGAAAGAAGATAAGGGAAGGAAAGTATAAAGGGGAAAGTCGAAGTTTGGATGGGATGGGCGGGCAACCCCCTTGAAATATTTTTTTATAAAATTATTATTTTTAATTTTTTTTGCCCGCTCTTTTTTTTGTATTTAAACCTTTATAAATTTTTGTTTCTTTTTAATTATTATCATATTATGTTTCCCCTTTAAATTATTTCTTAACACCCAAAGGACTGTAAAAAGACAGATAGCATCTAAAAAAAAAAAAAAAAAAAAAGAAACAAAATTAGAAAAAAAATATTATTTTATATAAATAATAAAGAAAATTAAAATAAAGTAGAAATTAGGGCTAATAAATTCCCTTTTCTTATCAATCTGTGTATTTTGGGGTTGGGTTTTATTTTTTTTACCTGAAGGGTTGGTTTTTCCTAAACCCAAAAACCATTTTTCCCTGTTTTTTTTATTGTTTGAAATTATTTCCAGTATAAATTTTGGAAATATTTTATAAGTCTGTGTTTTGTTTTTTTACCTCTGTCTTTACTGTTGTGTTATTGCTTCCGGGTTTTCCCAAATGGGGTGTATTTTCTGATGTGTTTTTTTTTCCCTATGGGTATTTTTCATCGAAGGCGAACCTTAAGGTTTTTATTTTAAAATTTTTTGGTGGTGTACCCATAGCGGGATTTGGATAATTTTTTTTAGGGTATTTTTGGATATTTTCCACATTGGAGGATAAAATGCTTTTTTTAAATGTATTTTTAAATTTTAGTATTTAAAATCCTGTAAATTTTTTTTTAAGTTTTTAAGTCCCGGCTCCTGCTTTTTTTTTTTTATTTTTTTTACTTGGTTAAAAATTTCCCCTTTTCTTTTGAAATTTAATCCTAGAAATTTTGCCTTCGGGGGAAAAGGGGAATAATTTTTCCCTTATGCTTATAGGGTAGTTTTCCTAACTGCCATTTGTTTTTTTTAAAATTTTTTGTTGAGTTTTTTGGATTTTCCATTTTTTTTCCAAAATTTTTGTTTCTTTCTATTTCTTTTACCCCTTGGGCCACCCCTTTGAATTTCTTGATTTATTGGGCCCTGTGTAAAAAAATTTGAGTGATGTCATCGGCAAAAATAATATTAGTACAACCTACTAAAGGTGCTGGAATGCCCTGATGTGTAGAGTGAGTAAAAGGGTGGGTAAAAATGGAGTGCCCTGACACTCCGTTTTTAAATCCTGAATAAAATTACCATTGTGGGTTATTCAATTATGTTTTCTGTTCGGGTTTTAAAAAAAGGGGAAAAAAATTAGTTTTTTATTGATTTGACAATCCTGTTTTTAAAGTATTTTATTTTTTGGGGCCCATTGTGCCAGAAACCAAAGGCTTTTGAACGTCTCGTAAAACAAGAAACATTTTTTGTTTTGGCTGGGCCCTTCAGTATTTTTTCGTTGCCCCAAAACCCAAAGGCAGTGTCTGTACCCCAGATCCTCAAAAACCCTGGGGTTTTCCCGGGGAGAATATTGTTATTTTCTAGGTATTTACTAAGTTTTTGTTAATTTTTTTTCTAAATTTTCCCGGGGGACCTCAAGAAATGAAATGGGTTTAAAATTGTTTTTGGATTTTTACTTGTCTTATTTGCTTTAGGTAAATTTGTTTTTTTGGCATTTTTTGAATTTGTTAGGAAAATCCCCAAATGAAAAAAGAGGAAATTTAAAAATTTTTTGTGTATATTGTAATTGCTTCCTCGGGCATGTTTAACAATTTTTTTTTTTTGTTTTTTTTTTTTTTTTTTTGGCTATGACCATGGTGTTTTTTTTAATTTTTTTTATGATATTATTTTTCTTGCGTTTTTATCTTAGCGCGATAAAATTTCCCGAGGTCTTCAAGTCTATTTAAATATAAGCCTTGTCATATTTTTTGCCTGAAGGTTTCCCATTATTTCCCTAGGAAATTTATTACTATAACTTCTTATTTGGGCCCAAAAAATTCCGTTTTTTCGGGACGGGAAAAAAAAAAGATTTTCCCCTGATCCCCAAAAATACTTCCCCCTTTTCCCCTCCCCCGTGTAGAAGCTTTTGTTATTATGTAAATTTGTATGGTAAAGTTTTTGTTTTATTTTTTCCCAATTTTTAAATCCCCCTTTTTCCCCAAAAAATCGGGGGGGTTTTTATATGGGGGTTTTAAGTTCTTTTAAATTTTGTTTTCCCAGTTATTATTTATACTGTTCTTTGCTTTCTTTTTTTAAGTTTTTTCCTTTTAATATTTTTTAAATTATTATTTCACATACGCCCAAAACCACGCATTTCAGCATCATCTCTTGGGTTTTTTTAAGACACCGGGTAAATGCTTGTTTTTTTGGAAGTTTTTGTTTTTATGAACAATCTTTTTTTTTGGTTTTGGGTATTTTTGTCTCCAAAAGTTTTTTAAAAATCATTTTGTACCAAGTTTGTATTGATGCATAAATTTCCCTCTTTTTTAAAGCTTCTTTTTTTTGGTCTTGTTTACTTGTATATTTTCTTTGATTTTTTGGGTTGGAAAACCCTTCCCAATCGCTTTTTAAAGGGTTTTTTTCTTAACGGGGGGTGGGATCGAAAATTGTTGAGCAGTGATGGTAAATATTATTGGTATGGGGTCTGAGGGACGGGGACTGTCCAGTTTTCCTATTAAAATGATTTTTGGTAAACTTTTATTTGTTAGTATAAATTCAGGTCGAATGAGGTTGTGGCCAAAAAAAGGGGGAAAAGTTGGGCCCTTTAAAGGAATAATTTATTGTTGTCTTTTAAAAAATTTTAAACCCCTTTCCCTACAGTGTATTGAGACATCCCCTAGGATATTATGTTTTTTGCGTTTAAGGGGCTCCAAGATGTAGGTTTGGGGGGAGTGTTTTATGCCAATTTTTGAAAAACCGGTTTTGGGGAGGTAAAGGGCCCTTTTGGGGGGAGGTAAGTTTTTTTGCGGGTTGAGATTTGGGGCCTGTGTTAGTTTCTATAGGTTTTTTCAGTATAACGGATAAAAAATCCTGTTAAATTTTTTGTTTTATTTTGATTTTTAAAGGATAGCGCTTCCGTCAATTTAAATTGTTGTTTGAGTTTATTGTATGTGTTGTGGGAGCCAAAAATTTTTAAAAAAAACCCCTCTTTATTTTATTCCGTGAATATTAATTAAGGGTAATGCGGGATTGAAACTCTTAAATGTTTGTAAGGAAAAATGTCCCGTTTTTACTCCAGTTTTTGGGTACGTTGTGGTTTTTCAATAATTTTTTTTTTTTTTTTTCCCCTCAATTTCTTGTGGGTTTTTGAGAGGTGTGAGTGCCATTATGATTTTTTTTGAACTTTTTTTTGATCCTTTTCCCTTTTGGGCTTGTGGAAAGGGGTTCTTTCCTGCGTGGGAAACAAACCCCTTATATTTTGAAAAGTGGTCATCTGCAATGCGCCAAAAAATTTTTTAGGTCTATTTCAAACATTTTTTATTAGTGTAAGTATTTGTTCTTCTGTATATTTTGTGCGACAAACCTTTTTTTTGTAAACTCTTCTCCTCTATTCCCTTTTATCAAAATGGTTTCCCCTTTTTAAAAGGGACGTGCGGGCCAAAAAACCCCCCCCTTTGCTTTTACTGGTGATTTTTCTCTAGGCCCCAGGGTTTTTAAAAACCCGCTTTTTCTGCTCCAGGGTGGCCCTCTCTTTGGGATGGGTTTTTCCCCGGTCCCAAATTTTCCTTTTTCTGCCTCCGCTCCTCTTTTCTGTCCGCTGGGTTTCAAACCTCACTAAATCTGTCTAGCCACGGAGCTTTTTTTGTTTCATTTTCGGTTTTCAGCAGAAGGGGGGTTTCCAGGGAAATTTATATGGGAAGATTGTTTTATTTTGGGGGAAAAATTTTATTGTTTCTTTTTTATATGTACCCGGGTTTTAACCCCGGTTTATTAAGTGGGCATGCACCCTGCAGGGCAGGAAGGCTGCCGTGTCTTTTTCCCAAATGAGTCTATTTTTGGTTTGGGTTTTATTTAAATTTCTGTTGCTTTTTTATAAAATGTTTTTTGTGGCCCTTCCCTTTTTTTTCCTTCATTTTTTTCTTCTCTAATTTTTTTTTTTTTGGGCATTTGTAAAGGCCCGAGTCCTGTGTACTCCCCCCCGTTAATGGGACAGTTTGTTTTCAGCTTTGCCCGTCCCCCAGTTTTGTTTTAGTGCCCACTGCATTTAACATATTTTTTAAAAAAATTTTTCCTTTTGGGGATTGGGGGGGGTTTGGGGAAGTTGGGCGTCCGCTGGGAGCATCTCATACCTGTTTGTGGGGAATTTTATACTTTTTTTTAAATTTAATGGGTGGGTGCTCAAATTTGGGAAAACCTACCAGACCTTTCCTCTGTTTTCTTTGGTGGGTGATTTGGTTTGGTTTGAAAAATATTTTAAAAAAAGGTTTTTTTTTGGGGAAAATTTTAAAAATTTTTGGGTTTTTCCCTCAGTTATCCAGCTATTTTTTGGGAGCGAGTTCCCCTTTTTATTTCTTCTTCAGTATTACTGTTTTTATATGTTTTTATCCACATTAAAACGAGCACGTCCTTTTCGCACTAAATTTTGGGGGTAATATAGGTTTTATAGTTGTCCCGCCCGAGGTCTTCTTTGCACTGTTCCCTTTAAAGATTTTATCTAGAAACATCGGGCCCGTGCGTTTTCAGGGGAAATATATGGGCCATAAAGTTATGGGGTGAGTGTGGCTGTTAATTAAGGAGAATCTGGGGGCCTCTCGTGTGAGCGGGGGACCCCTTTTATTGGCGGAGAATTTGCTCCTCCTTGATTTGGTCTCTGCGGGGGGTTTGGGTACGCTATCCTTTTTTTTATATGATCTTGGGAGAGCTTGAAGGTTTGTGTGCGGGGTACGTTAAACTTGGGGTTAAAATTATTTAAGTACAGTGCTTTTAAAATTGGAATCCCCCGTACATTTTTGCAATATCGACCATTTATGTATTTCTTCTAAAAAAATTTCTTGTGAGGGGGAAACCGTGTTTTTTTAGTAGGTACTTTGGGGGGGTCCGAAGTTAGGGGGGCAATAAGACGTCGGGACAGCTTCGTTGTCGTCATGCCGTGTAGGAGAAGGGGTGAACCTCACAGGTTTTTTTCGTTTTTCATGTGATTTCCCATAAAAAACGACATGCGACTTCTGGGGTTTTTCATTTTTGTCCCGGCTTAGGCGGTTTTGGAGGGAAAGGGGACATTTGTGTTGAAAAATTGTAACACAAAGTCTACGTGAAGCCAAAGAGCCCCGTACACTGATTTCCTAAAAGGATGAAGTGAAAGCCCGCGTGAATAAGGGCTATACCATTGGTGCTTATATTGAAGAGTTCTTTAAAACCCCTGTAGTAAAGTGGCAGCCGTACCAAAGAAATCGAGCATTTTACTCAAGTCCTTAATTAACAAACGGCTTCATTGAAAGAGACAAACAACCGGCAGACCAAAAAATTATACAGAGCGGGGGCAAACCTAACGCCAAAAGAATGAGCCCTGGGCAAATTTTTTTTTTCCGGGCTTTCTTGTCCACCGGTTACAAAAAAGAAGAAAGAAAAAAATTTCCAAAAATATCGTTAACCCCTTAAATGTGAAACCTACAAACCCCGAGAGGATAATAAAACACAAATAAAATTACAAAAAAAGGAAAACACGCAAGGCCCCTTTCCAAAAAAAGCCCAAGGGCCGGACGAAAGAGACAAAAACCAAAAAATCCCTTTTTATTTGGGGCCCAGGATCTAATGTGGGCCCGCAGATCGATGGGGAAGCAATTGGGGGAAACTCTCTCCGGGGCCCTTTCTCGCCAATTTTACATGGGAAAGATTTAATCAGGTTTTAGCTTCCAACCCCCCCCTCGCTCTATGCCAAAACTTTGTGATATCTTCTTTCGAGAAAGGCCCTTTCAAGAACGCACTACCTCAACATCTTTTTCTCGCCAAATCCGAGCAAATTTTTCACTTATGAGGAAACCACCAACAACGTCCCCCTTTTCCTGGATGCACCCGTTAGTGCTGAGACGAGGATTGGGAAAAGATAAACATATTTTCAAACACTAATAAAGGATCTGCCTGAACGGGGCGAGTGCTCTAAGCGTTACCTCCTTTCCCACCATCAGCGCTTATGTCAGTTTTTAGTCTCTCTCAATGCTCTATTGGAAAGAGCCCACCAAAAACTTGAGCGCGTTCCCCAGACTTATTAACAACGGCTACTCTAACATGATGTGGCCCCGTCACTAAGAGCATTAATAGAAAATGGTATCCCAACCAGGTCCACCACCCCCACCACCGGGGGCGAACCAAAACTTTTCTATAAAGCCATATTTTTTACTGATTATAAGACTGATGAGAAGCTATAAAAGAATAATACACCGCAAAAATCATTCCTGACCCAGAAACCCCCCTCGCTCTCATCGTCATAAAAAACCCGGGGAAAATGCTCATTTTCTCTCGTTACACCCCCAAGTGACCAAGACGCCCCTTAAGAAACCACGTTATCTCCCTGTGACAACACCTGTGACAGTGAGGTGAACACCCCTCTGACAGTGAAAAATGTAGCCCTAACTCCTATATTGGTATGAACGCGGACTAACTGACGGGGCGTCTTAATGTCCCCAAAAATGGGTCTATCAAGAACCACTATACCCAATGACAGCCCCGCTTGACAAAAGAATGACCTTAACAAAAACAACACATATTTCATAAAAACAAGATCCTCGCCGCCCCCTTTTATCAAAAGCAAATACATCGTTTAAAAACCCCCCATAACCAAACCCCCAGGCAGATGTTTTCCCGGGTACTCCCCAACATCCAAGCGACAGTATCCCCTTTAATTTAAAAAAAAAGCAAATGGGCTAAATCAACGAAGATACATCAACGAGGGGGGGTTGAAGCTAAGAATTTTGTTCAACCTTCCCATGTAGAATTGGGAAAAAGGACTCCGAGAGAGCCTTCCCATTTGCTATACATCACTGCTGGTTCATTGATCACTGGGAGATGAAGGAGTTTTTGGATTTTCTCTTTGGTTGGGCTGTTTTGGAGAAGGAGTTGCTGGTTTTCTTATTTTTTTAATATTTTGTGTTTTATCCCCCTCTGGGTCTGTAGATTTACATTACGGGTGACGATTTGTGCCTATTCTCTCTTCTCATTGTAAGCGGTGGAAAGAAAAAGCCCGGTAAAATAGTTAATGTCATGGCTCTTTCTGTTGCGTTAGGATTGCACCAGCTCTCCATAATTTTCTTGGTCTACGGTTGATGTCTCTTTCAATGAAGCGTTTTTAATGAGGACTTTTGTAATCGCTCGATTCTTGTGTAGAGTTCCACGTACTACAGTGTGTAAGACCTCTTCTAATATATGCGCCAATGGTCGAGTCCTTATATCGTTACGTGTTTTCACTTCTTCCGTTGAGGCAGTGTCCGGGGATCGTTGGCTTCGTAGACATTAGTGTTTACGAATGTTTCAATAAAAATGTCTCCTTCTCCGAAACACCCCAAAAGCCAGACGAAAGTGACAATCCAGAAGTCTCAAGTCGTTTATAGGATCACATGCAAACGAGGAAACGGGTGCAGTCCTCCCTCCTTCCTACATCGGCATGACGACAACGAAGCTGTCTCGACGTCTTACTTGCCACCTAACTTCCGGATCCCTAAAACGTCACCTACTAGGGGAAAACACGGCATCACCATCACAATATTATTTGAGAAGAAAAAAACAAAAATGGTAGATATGTGCACAAATGTACGGCGACTTCTAAATTTAGAAGCACTGTACATAAAATATAGTAATCCCAAGCTTAACGTACACGCACCCCGCCCCTTCAAGATCTCTCAAGCATCATATGAAAAAAGGGTAGCGATATCCAACCCGCAGAGACGCACAGCAAGGGAAGCAGAAGTCATCCGCCAATGAGCTTTCGCACGCTCACACGAGAGGCCGCCAAACTTTTCCTTAAGTAGCGGCTCACACTGCACCCACATCATGCTCAGCTCTACCTCTGGGGGGAGAATACATCTCTCTTACGCTTCTGAAGAAGTGTCCATGACCCGAAATCGCGATACAGCAAAAGACCTGCTAGGGCATAAAATTGATATCTGAAGAGAATAAGATACTCTTAAGGCAGAGATAAAATATCTTGAAAAAGATGATAAACACTGAACTAGCCATCACTTTTAACGATATATATAATATATAAAAATATATATATATAAATATATATATAAAATATATATATATATATATATATATATATATATATATTATATATAATATATATATATATAGATTATAATATATAATTTTATATATAATTTTATATTATCTATATATATATATATTTATATCTATATATATATATAATATATATATCTATATCTATATATATTTTTATATACTATATATATATTTTATATATATATATGTTATATATATTTACATATATAGTATAATATAATATATAAATATAAAATATATATATATATATATATATTTTATATATATATATATATATAATATATATATATATGTATATAAACGTTAAAAAAAATCACTTTGTTAACAAAATTGACCTCTTTTTATTAATATATAGACTCAAGGCGAAGCAAAAACACACAGCTGGCATTAAATTCACTCACACACGAACAAGTATTCAAATGTCGAAGCTGCATAAATAAACATATAACCTAAAAAGCGTCAATAAAAAACCCAGGTGTAAGACAAAGAAGATTAGTTTTTCTCAAGCTTCGATGCTGATGAGGGTAACACACATGGTACACGTGCTAACATTGTCCTAGTTCCTGGTGAATGCAAACTCTCCGTGTTACGTGTTGTAGTAACACGTAGGTGGCCTGGGTGGGTGGAGAGCACAATGACTTCCAATCACGCCCTTATCCTGTAAACCCAAAACTGCTCCCTCAGTCCTCATACCCCACTTGCTGTAACAACGCTATGACAATGTTTTGCCCTGGTGGAAGCCTTGCTACATAAGGGGAGTAAGGTGAGGGGTTGGCCATACCTGCAAAGGATGACTGACCAGGGTGGTTCAGCTTGAC
>JACEEZ010022644.1:2500-12500 GCA_016584305.1 Chionoecetes opilio
TGTTTGTCCGGTTCCGTTCGTTCCGTCTATTGAAAGGCCTAATGTGCAACATATTGACCAAGGGTGGTGTTCCTGTTACGGTAAAATGTTACACAATAGTGGCTTGATTTTTATTCCAAGAATATATTACATTTTTTAGGTTTAAAAGAAACAATAAGAGATCAATATTACCTCAACGGGCTATATATATTTTTTTTTTATCTTTTTAATATTTTCCTTATTCCATTACTTCTATGTATGCTTATTTTGTATTAATATCCACTACATATGTAGTGATGAAATGACGAATCGAGTGAAGCTCATAATTTGAGCTCTTGCCCCAAACAACAAAAAGCACAGGTAAATACTTAAATTGTCCCCTGGGGACCGCAAGTATTTATAACTATCATAATTCAACGCTGTTTCAATTAGTTTTAAAAATTTAGGAAATATAAACTCCAAAACATACTTTTAAATTGTTTTCTTTTTTACATCACAAAGGACTGGCTAAGGCACACAAAAATAGAGGTAACAAAAAGCCCGCTTAATTGCCAGTCCCCCATAATAAAGACATTAAGAGAGTAAAGAAATGGGGGTGAGCCCAATGTAGTTCGGGAGGTGCTTGTCACTCCTCTCTGAAAAGATTTAAGTCGTAGGAAGGTGGAAAAAAAAGAAAAAAAGAAGAGAGTTCCAGAGCTTACCAGTGGGAAAGGATGAAATAGAAAAGATACTGATTAACTCTTGCATTAGGAAGATGGACAGATAGAGATGAGAATAAGTAGAGAAAGGGCTTTTGCAGCGAGACCGCAGGAGGGGGGGGGGGGCATGCAGATAGCAGGTTCAGAAGGGCAGTGAGGATGAAAATAGCGGTAGAAGATTACAAGAAAAGCAACTTGAGGCGGTGATTTAAAGATTGAAGACAGTCATCAAAGGAAGGATTTGATGCGACGGGAAAACTTTTGAACTCAACCCTGTTTGGAAAGTTGTATGAGTGGATCCCCCCAAAAAAAAGTGAGACATACTCCCTATACATGTGGATAAGGCCCCTGTATAGAGCAATCAACTGGGAGGGGGAAAGAAATGGACGCAGACGCCACAGGACTCCTAACTACTTAGAAGTTGTTTTGGCAAGAGAGAGATGTGAGATTTCCAGTTCAAATTTTTAGAAAAGGATAGTCCAAGAATTTTAATTGTAGAAGGAGACAGTTTAGTGTCATTGAAGATGAGGGGATAGTTGTCTGGTAGGTTTTGTCGAGTTGATAGGTGAAAAAATTTGGGGTTTTGGAACATTGAACAAACAAGGTTTCCTTTACCCCAATCAAAATTAAAGAAAAATTTAGAAATTAGGCGCTCGATGGCATCTCTCCGTGAATCACTTAGTTCCTGTTGAGTGGATGTGTAATAAAAAAGACATTGGAAAATGCAGGTAGAATCACAGCGTACGAGGGGTAGGGTTTTGGGGTAGATTTGAAGCTTATAAATAAGAAAAGGGGGGGGATAGGAAGAAGAAAAAAAACACCACAAAAATAAATTTAGGGAAAAATTTTTGTAAACAGTAGCTGAAATAGATTTAAAAAAAAATTTAAGGTAGGAAAAGGGGAAAAAACGGGTTTTTTTTTGGTTTTGAAAGCAAAAAAACATTTAAGGGAAAAACCAAAAAAAAACCCCCCCAAATAAGGGCAAAAAATTCCCCAAAAAAGCTAGAAGATCCCCAGTAATCGCCCTTGGAAATCTGGATAAATAGAAGATTGTGAGCAGTGAGCTTTAAAAATCTTTAATTAAAAAGAGATTCTACATTTTGAAGGGCAGGGAAACAAAGCTTAAGGGCGGTAATTTTTAGGTTAGAACGATCACCCTTTTCCCGGAACGGTTGGTTTTTAGGGAGTGCGTCCGGGGGTGGGGGGGGGGGGGGAGGGGGACGCGGCCCTGACCCCCCCTTTTGCAAAGAAAAAGAAAAATAAAAATATTATATTATATTATATAAATATATTATAATATATAATATAAACATTATATAATAAATATATAATATTTTATATATTATATATATATAATATAATATTAAAATAATAATTATATATAATATATAAAATAATATATAAATTATATAATATATAATAATTTAAAATATAATTATATATATATAATAAAATATAAATAAACATAATTTTAAAAAAATAAAATATAAATATAAAATATTATAATATTATATTATATAATAAAATATATTATAAAAATATATACATATAATAATATTAAAAAATTTTAAATATAATATATAATATAAAATATTTTAAAAATTAATATATATTAAAAAACAATAATAATAAAATTATACCCCTATATTTTATAATAATATTTAAATAAATAATATTTTATATTTTATAAAGTATATATATAATATTATATAAAATATATACATATATATATAAAATATTTATATATATATATATATAAAATATAATATATATTTTAATAATTTTTAAATATATTAATTATATATATATAATAAATATATATTAAAATATATATAATATTATAATATAATTAATATATATTAAAATTTAATAATATAAAATAATATATAATATAAATATATTTTAAAATATAAATATATATATAATATATATATATAATATATATATTATAAAATATATTTATATATTTATAATATTATTAAATATAAAATATATACTTTTACATATAATATATAAAAATTTTAAATATAAATATATAATAATATTTTTTTTTTTTTTATTTATATTTTTTAAAAATTTTAAAATTTTTTTTTTTTAAAAATTTTTTTTAAAAAACTTTAAAACAGGGGGGGGATTTTTTTTTCCCCCCTACTTCACTGAGGGCTGTGAGGGGGGGGTGGGGGTGGGGGAAAGGCTTTATTTTGTTTTATGTTTTAAAATGAGTTATTAAGGGTTGGCCCCCCGGCCCCCCTGAAAAGTAAAGGGGATTAAGGACGGGTTGTGGTTTCAGGGCCATGATTAAAAATTTCAATATTTTTTTGGGCTAAAAAGGGGATCGAACCGGTCTTTGAAAAACCCTTTAAATTTTCCACCAGAAGCCCCCGAAACTGTTTTAAAAGGGCGGTAAAATGAAACAAACCCAAATTCCCTTCTTTCAAACCCCCCAAAGCCCGGAAAACCCAGTTTAAATTCTGATTAGTTTTGGCGTTCTTTTAGCCCAAAAAATTTTGCAGAAGGGCCCCAGTGAATAAAAAAATTCGTACCCTTTTGATTTAACCGTTTTTTAAATTTGGTAAAAAGTGTTGGTAAAGTGTTTTAAAGGGTATTTAATTTCAAGGGACTAGTTCCATCGAAAGTTTTGGTTTTAAAAAGGTTAAAAAGGGTCCCGGAAAATGGGACTGATCCCCAAAAGTTAAAAAAGTCCCCCTTTTGGATAACCCCCTTTTTAATTAGGGCCGCATGGCAGGGAGGCAACCCCATCAAGGGGTTGTTTTGCCTAAAAAAAGATTAAACTTTTTTTTTTTTTTTTTTTTTTTTTCCCTTAAAAGGAAAATAAACTCCATTGGTAATTAGAGCTTTTTCGCCGGGATAAATTTTTTTTTTTTTTTTTTTTTTTTTTTTTTTTTTTTACCCATATCAGAGGAGGACATTGCATAACTCGGCACATTGAATAACTCGGCAGAGGGCCAGAGCCCCTATCGTGCCGATGTTATAAGTTTTATAAGTTATAAAAGTTATATTATATATATATTATATATATATATATATATATATATATATATATATATATATATATATATATATATATATATATATATATATATATATAATATATATATATAATATATATATATAAAGTGGTATTCTTAGGTAGATACATCTTGACATTCAGGGTGACAAAGACACTCGTCATTCTTGGGGTTGTTTATGCGCAACGTTTCGCCAAAGACACTTGGCATCATCAGGCTAAAATAGTTAAAAATTAATATACTATACTGCTAAAAAGCGAACACCTAAAAGATTTTTTTTTAAACAATAAAATAATCCTATATTATCTAGAAAATAATAAATAATAAATAATAACACAATTTATAATTAACAGACCTTGGTGTGTATCTTGTCTGAGTTGGCAGAGGACTGAATGAACAATAGTAAGCGGGCAACATTCGGCTCGTGTGTGGCGATCGAAACGAGAGTTGGACAATCGAAACAGTGTGATAATCATTTGAGTATATGTAATTGGTATGAGTGACTTGGTTAATAAGATCAGGGACAAATGCTTGATGTGTATGGATTCTAATAATTTAGTGTCACTTGGGTAGTGTGCCTTGGATAGGATACTAAAGTCATTCACAGAAAAAGGGTGATCTAAATCATGTGAGTGTGAGCGGATTGCAGATTGCGAAGGTGAAGAAATGGGTCGACCAGTACGTGCAGAAACATCTTTATGCTCAGAAAGCCTATGGGTTAGATCCTTGTCGTCTCGCCGACGTATCTAGCGTTACAGCTAGAACATTTGAATTCGTAAATTATGTTAGAGATAAGAGCTTTAGGTATGTGTCTTTATATTTGAAATGTGTTCTTAAGGTAAATGAATTAGTAAAATAAAATTTAAATATTGAGTTAGGAAGATGTAACTTAAGTAGATCATTGAGTTTTTTGCGAATGGTGTAACTGAGATGGCCGTAAATGGAAGTTTAATATAGTGTGTGTCTAATATGGGTTCGGGTTGGTTCGACTTGGGGTTGAACTTTTCAATTAGGAATTTGGAGATAGTAGTTTCAATTAATTTGAGGGGGTAGCCATTATTTTGGAAAAAAATTGTAAGGAATTGATTTCATTATCAAAGGCAAACCAATTAGAAGAGAAACTATAGCATCTGGTAGTAGGTCTTATACTGAAGAACTGAACTCAATATGTTTCATTCATCCCTAACCTTTTTAAAATCAATACTATTAAACCTTACTATGTGTCTTTGTCACCCTGAAATGTCATATATATATATGTATACTATATATAGTATATATAATATATATATGTATATTATATATATATATATATATAGTATGTATATATATATATATATATCTATATATATATATATAGATATATATATATTATATATTATAGATATATATATATATATATATATATGATATATATATATATGTATATATATATATATCTATATAGATATATAGATATTAGATATAGATACTATATATAATAATATATATATAAATATATATATATATATATATATATATATATATCATATATATATATGTCTATAGATATATACATTGCCCCCACCCCCTTTTAATTTTCTGGGGTACGCCACGGAGTTGATGAGGCACAACTACCAGCAAGAAGAAAGGTGAAGAGATAGACAAAGACGGAAAGTTTGACCAGGGCAGGGTGCAAGCACAGAGCAAGTTTTTGAGGAACAATAGGAGGGAATCTGTCAGCGCAGTAAAGCCTCCGAGGATCTAGGCCAGGAAAGGGCCAAAGAAAACATCCATTACGACAGGATCTTGGAATAAACAGACACGATATAGTCAGAGGGTGGAGGAGAAGGAGGACACAAAGCCCCGTCATCAACAACGAGTTGAATTTTCAGAAAAGGTATTGAGCAAAGAGTTCAGCTTAGAAATAGATGACGACAGCTGTGGAGCCATCGGGTGAAGCATAGGGGGAAAGATGAAGAAGGGAAAATTTGTTAGAGATGTTATTCGCTAGATGCCAGAAGTCCCGAGAGGCGTTGATTGAGGAAATATATTGACATTTTCCCCTATGAAATAAGGAGCTTTGGTAGTGGAAGTATAGATTTGAAATTTAATTACGGACAAAACATATAAAGGGCATAAGTTTCAGAGATGGATGGTTACGTACCGTCTGTGTTTTTTTGAGCCTCCTCTCTATCTTGGGGACAAGCATGAGAACAAGCGGAGATAACCCAAGGTGACGGGCTTAGGATCAGAGAAAGTGTGTAGAATGTGTACGCCTCCATGCCAAGAGACATGACTCAGTTATGGCGCTCTGCACAAGAGATGGACTCTGACATGGAAGCACAGTAATCATTCTATGGAAAATCTGAGTAGATACTGCATTAGGTCCTCCACACTTAGCGGAGTTGAAATGCCAGCAGAAGCACCTCGCCGTGGTGAGTTCCGCAAGCGGCACCGGAGGATAGGAGAGGTACATAAATAAGATTGAGATCGGAGGAACCCAACGGAGAGAATAGTGTCTTCACAGAGTAAGCCGTTTTTTTTTCTCACAAAATTGTACCACACCCAACCTGTTAGTATATGTAAAAAATTTCTTTTCCGTTATTCACTGCCTTACAGTGGCGGCTCGTGGTTATAGGGCGCAGAGCTGCCAGCATCCCCCAGACACTCACTGCCAGGTGTATGCATTGTCTTTGTAGAGACACCAGCATAATTGATACAAAGTATATCACAATAAAAAGTCTTATATGTATCTAATTGTTTTCAATACGTTACTAAGTGAATTTTCATTAAAAAACCAGACCAAAATGTAAGTTACTTTCATATTGCTGTCGATTCATGTCTGCGCCGCTGCCGCCGCGACTGTGGAAACGCAATGAGCTGCAGCGAGGCAGCATAGTTTCGTCCCTCTCGTGTTACAGTGCGTGGAGACGGTGTGGTTAAATCCGGCTTTCTTTAATTACCCTATTAACGATGGAAAATCCAAGTGAAGTCATTTTTTGTGTGCCAAAAACATCAACTTATCCCAGCTGACCACTAAATGAAAAGACTGAAATCAAGCTGGTACGACTTATTTTCAAGGAATACTTGTAATTTACTACGTATCATCACACACCTCAGCCATCCCTCTACTTACTAACACTACAACCCCCACCATCCCCTTCTACTAACAACTTACTACCAGCGCTGAAATCCTTGTGACATCAACTACGACTCATACTGAGATAGGTAAATTTGTGTATCTACTGTGTGTAAAGCTTGCAGTCCCTCCATTGTATTTAGATCCGAGCCGGCCACATGCCTTGCCTATATACTTGCATGTGTTTCTGTTCTTTACAATCCAACGACTACGATTCAATAATAGGCAGCCACGATACCCTGCAACAAATTTCATCTTTTTACTTACTGAGACATACCTTTCTTGGACCGCTGGCCACATCAACCGGTGGGCAGTAAGGCCCGGGGGGACTGGAGCACCTGAGGGGGACGTTCTGGACGCTATACCAAATGTGCAATTTTTTTTTCTTCTATTTTTTCAAAATGCTCAAATTTTAGAAATTTCTCTATTATTTAATTATAAAAATGATTGTAGTTTTGTTTAGAAATAATAATATTGAAGATATGTTCAGCGCATATGTATTTTTTTGCACTTCAAAGTGTGTAATTTTTTTTTACCATGGGGGGTGGCAAGTTCTATTTTCCAGGGTGGTGATCTAAGGTTATGGAGAGCCTTGATTAATTGTGCTAAAAATATCATGCGTTACAGTAACAATCAGTAGCTACAATGGTTCTTCGACTTCTCAGTATATGTTATGCATCTCAAACAAAACCATCTTTTACTTTCGACAGATACTTTTATTTCCCGATAAGACCCGCGCCAATTGAGTCACCATTTATTTTCATAACAAAAAATAAGTGATTGACATTATGTAATAACGTTAAGTGTATGACCATGGAAAATCATCAAAAACATTACATATGAAATATTCGCACAGTAAAGATAAAGTTTACATAATGCTCTTCGCGAAGTTTTAAATAAAATGAGCCTACACAAAACCATTTGTTCTAATAATCTAATAACACGTTTCACTTCAACAAATTCCAGTGGATTACTTTTGATCCTATGGCGACACTTTGTAGCACCAATGGCTGTTCTCTCTCTCTCTCTCTCTCTCTCTCTCTCTCTCTCTCTCTCTCTCTCTCTCTCTCTCTCTCTCTCTCTCTCTCTTCTTCTCTCTCTCCTCCGCTCGCTCGCTCGCTCTCTCGTCGCTCGCTCACGCTCGCTCTCTCTCTCTCTTCTCTCTCTCTCTCCTCTCTCTCTCTATCTCTCTCTCTCTCTCTCTCGCTCTCTCTCGCTCTCTCTTCTCTCTGTATGTATGCGTGTGTTTGTGTTGTGGGCTAGCCATAATACATACTACCAAGAGTGAAAAAACAACCACGAAAAAAACATACAAAAAAAAGTATTTTTCGAATAGAGGCCCATTACATATATATCAATAACCACAAAGAAAAAACGGTGCATCATGACAGTCTCGCCCATTCCGCCAGGTATCACCTCCCAATAAGAGCGAGTACAAAGTGGACATTTCGTAAGCCACACCCTCCTCCATCCACCATACCTCCAACACTACCTATTCCCATTTTCTTCATACTATACCTTCCGATCCTGCTCATGGCCCTCCTCAATCATACTCGTGGAGTCGTAAATACTTTATTCTTGGAACAATATTTCAGCGTATGTGCACCGCATATAAAATTTTAGTCACCACCAGTAGAATATATTGACCACGCCACACTACCGCTGATAGCCGTTATGGGCGTAATAGGTGCTGGATAACTGTAAGGATGCATATGAAATTCTTGCTGGGAAAAACAAAAGATAACTGCGAGCCTAATAGTAATCCTATGTAATTGTAAAAGCTAAGAAAATCACTGTATGTCTGTTGTCTTGTAGTGTGTGTTGTTGCTCGGTGTGTGTGTGTGTGTGTGTGTGTGTGTGTGTGTGTGTGTGTGTGTGCGTCGCGCATGACGTGCGTGCGTGTGTTGTTGCGTGCGTGCGGGTCCGTGTGTGGTGTGTGAGTGTGTTGTTGTGTGTTGTTACGTATTCCAAACTCTAACAGGATTGTGTCAAGCTATTCTCTAACTACCTATCACTCCCTATTGAACTAAATCATGTCACCCACTAAAATCACCATCGTCGTCATCATCCTCATCCAGCACCATCACACATATCCCATCGCCATCTCATCATTCCCTTTTAAACAATGGGAATCATATCAACATCCCCTTATCCGATACGCTGACGCCACTCACCACCGCCATCACCACTCCAACGGACCCGTTCCCACTCAGAAATGTCGTCACTATTCTAATGACAATGATCATGCTCACCTCATGCCACCTCCACATCATAATCCATAACAACCTTATCACCATATATCGCTCCCATCAAAACGCAAGCCAAATCCCTAATGATCCCATTCATCCATTATTCCTCATTTCTCTTAACGCCCAATCACCGCAATAGATCATCATTACTTATGTATATTAACCTGTAATCATCATCAACGGCCATCGCTTAAACCATATGTCATTCTAAAATTATTCCATATCAGCTTCATCACCATATTTATTCCACATTTACATCATGCCTTATTTATATTGTTCTTGTCTCCTTATCACGATCCAAGACCTATCACTTTTTGTAGAAACCTATGTTAATATCGCATAGCTACGATCCCCATTACCATTGACCATCAGTACTATCAACTCCTGCATAATTTCCCATGATATGGCGTTATCATATCTCTATCAATAGGTTCATCCACCATCCTTCGTATCATCAGCCTAGACCAGCGGTATTTAACCTGGGAGGAACTGCGTCCTTTTAGGATGGGCACGGGTAATACCTAGGGTGGCGTGAGCCAAGATGGGAACAAGGAAGAAACTGTCAAGTATCTAACTTTAAAGCTCGTGCCTTTCCTTAACATGAAGCTTGCTGTTCGAGAGGATGAACAAAGTAGTCGGTACAGGGAAGCACAGTTATGTGTGGATAACTCGTACGGTTGTTGCCTTGTTATGTTTCCTAACTCTGTAGTACTTTTTATTGCAATATTATTTTTTTTATTACTTATACTTTTATTCCTGATTATATCTATTTTTTAAAGGTATCCATTCACTGCTCGCTCCCAATGCGGTCCGCACCCTAAGTATATAATGCTTGCCCTAATTATTATTATCCTTCTTTTGAAGCGAAGGCCATCCGCACAAAAGAAGCTACGCGACCTACCACTAGTATGTGGCTAGCTATCACAC
>JACEEZ010022644.1:17500-22500 GCA_016584305.1 Chionoecetes opilio
ACCTGCTCTGTATGAACTTGCTAACTGCATGCATCCTCTCCTCCCCGCGAAGCCTCGCTGCACACACAGACATTTGTACCTCAGTTCTCAATCCCTTTTTCAGTGTTCATCTTACAAAAATGCAGAGAGTTAACCAGATATCTTCAATATATTCATCTTCTTAACTATGAGTAAAAATCTGGACTATCTTCTGTATAATATTGTTCAACACCCTTTTCATGACTTAAATGTCTTTGTCAAAAGAAAAAGTATCAAAGAGACCACCTCCGATCTCAATTGATCACCACCCCTTCTCCCTTTCTTTATTATCTTATGTGTTTCTTATAGGACGGCAGCTGTAGCGGTGTCCTTTATGTTACGTTTCTCTACCGAGCACATCCGTGGCCAATCCTTGTCCATAAACGAAAACAACAAAAATACAAAAATAATAAGATCACAATAACATTGAGTTAATCGACAATGCAGTGATCTCGTGTATATTGATAAAGCGTTATACTGATTTTCTTGAAACTACGTACCAAAAGAAAAGATAAATCGAGACTAAACGCCGCCATGGACATAATTACACGAGAAGAGAGGACAAAAATATCTGGAAGTGGTAAATAATATAATGATATATATAAATTATATCACTAAATATATATATATACAAGAAACTATTATATATATATATAAAATATATATACTAGTACATAGATAGAAAATATATATATATATATATATATATCACTTATCATTATTCTACCACAATTTTTATATATATATAATAATTTTATATACTATACTAATATATATACATATATAGATTATATATATATATATATATATATATATATATATATATATATACTATATAATATATATATATATATATATATATATATAATATATATATATATATATATAACTATATCTATATGATACTATAAGATATATATAATATATATGATATATCTTAATATATATATGTGTGTGTGTGTGTTTACTTTTTCAGCATTTATTCTTATAATGGGTGTTTTTTCACGCAAAAAATGTATGCTTAAGTCTAATATGAAACGCTTATAAAGTGATTTTTACGTTATGAGAAGGCTGACAGCATCTATTGATTATGTTTATGAAAACGGAGACTCATTTTAACCTATTGAGGCACAAAACCTTAAGTATCAAACAATGAAAGAAATTTACCAACTAAATGAGTAAAACGCATATACATTTTATCTATAGGATACCCTCACAGTACAGTATCAATAGAGCCCGGTTTACATACACCACGACTGCCATCACCAATCCTACACGTACATCGTAACCTTTACAAATCAGAAGCAGATTGCTACGGGAGCATGGAACATATCCTATAAGTGACGTCCATATTCATTACTTGGTATAATTGTATTTTTTCCACAAATATTTTACATCCACACAAAAGGACTGGCCCAAGGCCCACAACAATAAATAGGTACACAACAGTTCAGCGTAATTGCCAACATCCTATACAAGAAGACAGTAAGTGAATAAAAAAAAAAAGAGGGGGTGGGCCAATTTAGTTCAGAAGGTGTCTTGTTACTCTTCTCCTAAAAAGGATTTAAGTCGTAGGCAAGTGGAAAAATAGAAAACAGGAAGAGAGTTCCAGAGTTTACCAATAAAAGGGGATGAAAGAGTAAAGATAATGATTAACTCTTTGCATTAGGAAGATGGACAGAATAGAGATGAGAATGAGTAAAAGGTCTTGTGCTTGTGCAGCAAGGCCATGGGAGGGGGGGAGGCGTGCAGTTAGCAAGTTCAGAAGAGTAGTGAGCATGAAAATAACGGTGGAAGATAGCCAGAGAAGCAACATTCCGGCGGTGATTCAAAGATTGAAGATTGATTGAATTATATTAGCAATATGTTTTCATATGCACTTTGGTATCTTCAAACATCCATTCTGACAACCATTAACCTATACAAAAACCTTTTGGGGTCATCTAAGCTTCTAATAAGTTCGAATCCCGCCAGGGGGCAACTCTTTCGGCCATCTTTAACGAAGTGGCCGAATGATTAGAACCTGATAGTGGTAAGCAAAGCCCAAGGTCCAGAGTACAAGTCCCGCCAGGAGAAACAATTTCTTTCATTGTCGTGGCCGACGACACCCACATGCTACCCATCAACCTCACCTTCGACGGTGACTGCAAGTGCGAGGGCAAGTGCCGGGAGGGCATTACCAGGGTGAAGCATGAGCCTCAAATCAAATCATCACAGGTGTCAGTATAAAAATCCAGCCTGCGCCGCAACGGGCAAGGGCCAACCATCACAGCCCTCCAGAATATGCAGGCCCAACCACCTAAGCCAGTGATTCTCAAACTGTGCGCTGCGGCGCACTTGTGCGCCGTGGGAATCCCCTAGGTGCGCCGCGTAATTTTTCATAGATTTGGGTATTTTGCCGTTTTGAGGTCGCAGTTTTAGTTTTTTATATTGAAGATGGAAAAATCGTAATGAATGAGTTAATATGTAACTAGGCAGGTAGATGCAAGGTCCTTTTAATAATATTATAAGTACTTTGGGTAGATGGATAAAGTAAGAAATAGAGAATAAATAAATAAGTTATTCATGCTTAAAAATAATACTTCCCGCTTCCACCACAATACGTGTTGAACGAGTACTGTACACGAAACTGTAGCAGTCTGAGCCGCAGCCTGCTGGTGTTACTGAGTTACCAACTTACTAGTTTTTATCACGCGTTCATGTGAATTGTTTTAAGCGACATATCAAAGGAAAAAAGATGATGAATAGAAACTGATGCATACGTATATCAGTAGGCTTTATGCAAGTTTGACTGCTTGACGTGATTTACGTGAACCCCGATATATAAATAACATGTAAAATTTTGGCAACACACGTAGGCAGAGCGTTGGGTAGGCACCTCCCGTGGTCAGTGTAGCCGTGAGCCTCAGTAAGTATCGCTGTTGTGGTGTTAATGAGGTCCAAGTTAAAATGGATAAGTACCTCATTAAAAAGCGAAAGTATACTGAAGGCAATAGCGTGAAGTCGCAGTTGATCATGAATCAAACGTAAATGTGTCGAAGGCACCGAAGGCGAAGTAACAGTAATAACTGTTGGAAGTGAGTCCTCTCGTCCAGACCCTAGTGTGGAAAGTGAAGAAAGTGAAGTGACAGTTGAAAATTTAAGCATAGTCGTACAGGTCCGTGCTGGCAAAGTGAAGTGACAGTTGAAAGTGCCCGTAGTCGTGCAGGTCCGAGCGGGCAAAGAGAAGTGACAGATGAAAGTGAGTTTTGTCATCCAGGTCTGAGCGTGGTCAAAACGACGACACGTGCCAGCAAAAGTAACCGCAGTAAGTCATTTCGCCTGTATAACGACAGTTGTCTTGGATTTGGGTTCACTTAACATAAGAACATAAGAAAGTAAGGAAGCTACAAGAGGCCGTGATACCTACACGTGGTAGTTCCTGTTACCAAACTCTACCTATATCCACCTCTCTTCCCCATCCCTGAATTTATCCAGACTCCTTTTAAAGACCCCAATAGAGTCCGCAATGACCACCTGACGACTTAGTCCATTCCAATCATTCACCACCCTATATGTGAACCAGTTTCTCCCAATTTCCTTTTTAAATCTACGCTTTTCCAGCTTGAATCCGTTACTTCTCGCTCTACCCTGCTTACTAACCTTAAGAACTTTTCCTACATTGCCTGTAGGCACTGGCCGCCACCGGCACGTGTATTCACACTGCAGCGTCAGGTCTCCGGCAGTACGGTCGCAGTACTCCTGTCCTTGTAACAGGAAAGATCGCTTTCGCTATTGCTGTGATGATGAAAATGGCCCAAAGGGCCCAAAAATGTGTTGTTTGCGGCATTGAGCTATCAAATAAAATCTATGACTCCTATGAAAATGAAGAGACATTTAACAACAAAACATAGTCACCTCTCTCAGAAGCCTATAGATTACTTTAAAAGACTCTTGAAAGATAACAAACAACAAAGGCTTGGGTTTGAGAAAAAGGTGAAGGTGGCAGAAAAGGCACAGAAAGCAAGCTATTTAGTGGCAGAGCATACAGCAAAACAAATGAAACCCCATTCAATTGCAGAGTCATACTTCCTTCCAGCTTGCTGTGCTGTGGTGAAAACCTTGTTTGGGGATGAGGCTGAAAAGGAAGTGAAAAAAAATTCACCTCCCAGACGACACGATTGGTAGACGAATCAAGGACATGTCGTCTGATATTGAAAAAAGTGTGTGTGAACTCGTGAAAGGTAAAATGTATGCTTTACAAGCGGATGAATCAACAGACATTGGAGGAAAACCTCAGTTATTAGTGTTCATCCGTTATGCTGCTGATAACAAAATAACTGAACATTTCTTGTGCTGCAAAGAACTGGTGAAAACCACAGGACAGGAGATATTTTCTACAGTGACAGAATACTGAAAGAAAAGACTTGTCATGGAAATTATGTGTAGGAATTTGCACAGATGGCTGTCCATCCATTGTGGGATCGGTAAAAGGATTTGTGTCCTTAGTCAAGAAGGAGAACCCAGATTTGTTACTACCCATTTTTTCTTGCAGCGTGAAGCTCTTGTTGCTAAAACACTTGGACAAGAATTAAAGTTTGTTCTTGATGATGTTGTGCAAATGGTAAACTTTCTTAAAAGCAGACCAAGGCAGTCAAGACTATTTTCCATGCTTTGTGAAGAAATGGGATCTCTCCACGAAGGTCTTCTCCTCCACACAGAAGTCCGGTGGTTATCAAGAGACAAAGTGTTATCCCGGGTGCATGAACTGTGAGAGGAAATGCTCCTTTTCTTTACCCTTGAGGAGAAAACTGAATTCTGCGAATTACTTGCTGATGAAATTTGGAGTGCAAATTTTGCTACTTGGCAGACATATTTGAACATCTGAACAAGGTAATGCAAGTATGCAAGGAAGAATGAAAATATCGTAACATCTTTTTACAAAATTAAAGCCTTGGTAGAAAAAATTAGGCTCTGGAATGAAGGGAGTGAAGGCAAGATTG
>JACEEZ010022645.1:0-5000 GCA_016584305.1 Chionoecetes opilio
TTCCCCAAAACTTCAGCTCGAAAAAAAAAACTCCTAAAAAATGAAGGAACTCAAAATTTCACGTAATGTAAAATGCAGATTAATGCAAATGAAATAGACAACATGCAAAAAAGACGAAATTCCATTAGAAGTCGAGAAAAAAAATGTAACACGCGAGAAATTCAAATGCAAAACCAGCAAGAAAATCATATTAGCAAATGAAGAAAAAACACAGAAAATCCTAAAAAAAAAAAAGTGCAAAAAAAAAGGCGTACCAAAAAAAAAATAGCGTCATTACCGCCCTCCCCCCCCAAGAAAAAACACCAAAAGGTCAGATCCTCTAAACATTCAATACGAAAATACCCATAAATCTCCGGGGGGGGGGGCATCGAAAAAGGGGGGCGCTAACGTGATTCTGAACGGCACTAAATTCCGGGAGATAAACAAACCGGCTAAAAAATCTTCCAATAACGAACGTGAATGGCCGAAGGAGGGTCATTACGAAGCACAACGATGCAATTTTCCATTCAAAACAAAACTTGAGGCAGAGTTGAGAGCGTGTGTGATTGTGTGATTGTGATGCTGCAAGATTTACTCCCTCATTTCTTCTTAATGCTCTCCTCTCTCTCAATGCCAGTCTTACTTTTACTGATGAGGTCTCTCTCTCTACTCCCCTTTTTCCTCTCTCTCTCTCTCTCTCTCTCTCTCTCTCTCTCTCTCTCTCTCTCTCTCTCTCTCTCTCTCTCTCTCAATGGCTTCCCTCTTCCTTCCTCTTTTTCCCCCTCCTCTTCATCTTCATCCTTCTTCTTTCCTTATCCGAGTCTTCGTCATCTCTCTCTCTCTTTACTTTCATCTCTCCAAGCACAGTTCCTTTCATCTTACTTTCATTTGCTGAGGTCTCTCTCTCTCTCTCTCTCTCTCTCTCTCTCTCTCTCTCTCTCTTCTCTCCTCTCTCCCCTCTCTCTCTCTCTCTCTCTCCTCTCTCTCTCTCTCTCTCTCTCTCTCTCTCTCTCTCTCTTCTCTCTCTCTCTCACACACACACACACACATACATACACATACGTTCCTCTTCTATAATTCGTCCTTATTTTAAACATACCACCACCTCCTCTTCTTCCTCCTTCTGTCTTTGTCCTCACAGGTCTCATCTCTCACTGATCTCACTCTTCCACTTCTTCCTCTTCACTCCGCTTCCTTCCTCTTCACTCCGCTTCCTTCCTCTTCACTCCGCTTCCTTCTCTTCACTCCTTCCGCGATGCTTCCCGCCATACGTGACACCTGGACATCCAACCCTCACCGCCTCTCTTTCCCACCTGGTGACCCAAATGGATGGCCTCACTCAAGCAGCTGTATACCTCCACCGCGGCTATCAAGAGACCTGACCGACGGACATTTATCTCGAGCTGCGAGGACGGTGAAGGCGACAAAGACAGATATTGCGAGACATGTTGACAAGTTGGATTGGATGACGAAATGGAAAGACCAGATCCCACGTATTATTCTAGGCTCGTGTGTCGTGCACCCAGAAATACACTGAAATACACCCAGAAGTATACTGAAATACACTGAAATACACCCAGAAGTATACTGAAATACACTGAAATACACCCAGAAGTATACTGAAATACACTGAAATACACCCAGAAATATACTGAAATACACTGAAATACACCCAGAAATATACTGAAATACACTGAAATACACCCAGAAGTATGCTGAAATACACTGAAATACACCCAGAAGTATACTGAAATACACTGAAATACCCCCAGAAGTATACTGAAATACACTTAAATACCCCCAGAAATATACTGAAATACACTGAAATACCCAGAAATATACTGAAATACACTGAAATACACCCAGAAATATACTGAAATACACTGAAATACACCCAGAAATATACTGAAATACACTGAAATACACCCAGAAATATACTGAAATACACTGAAATACCCCCAGAAATATACTGAAATACACTGAAATACACCCAGAAATATACTGAAATACACTGAAATACCCCAGAAGTATACTGAAATACACTGAAATACACCCAGAAGTATACTGAAATACACTGAAATACCCCCAGAAGTATACTGAAATACACTGAATACCCCCCAGAAATATACTGAAATACACTGAAATACCCCAGAAATATACTGAAATACACTGAAATACACCCCGAAAATATACTGAAATACACTGAAATACCCCCCAGAAATATACTGAAATACACTGAAATACACCCAGAAAAAATACTGAAAAACACTTAAATACCCCAGAAAAATATAAATGAAATACACCCAGAAATATACTGAAATACACTGAAATACACCCAGAAGTATACGAAATACACTGAAATACACCCAGAAAATATACTGAAATACACTGAAATACACCTCAGAAATATACTGAAATACACCAGAATATATGAAATACACTGAATCACGAAATATACTAGAATAACTGAAATACACCCCAGAAATATACTGAAATACACTGAATACACCCAGAAATATACTGAAAATACCCAAATATCTGAAATCACTATCCCAGAAATATACTGAAATACACTGAAATACACCCAGAAATATACTGAAATACACTGAAATATACTGAAATTCACCCAGAAATATACTGAAATACTCCCAGAAATATACTGAAATACACCCATAAATATACTGAAATACACCCAGAAATACACTGAAATACACTGAAATATACTGAAATACACCCAGAAATATACTGAAATACACCCAGAAATATACTGAAATACACTGAAATATACTTAAATTCACCCAGAAATACACTGAAATACACCGAAAAATGGGAGAGTGACCCCAGATTTAAAAGTAAGCTGACAAGAAGTGGTAAAGGCCCTCTGTGTTTCCACTGCAAATTCTGCAATCCTGACGGAAAAGCTGGCATAAAAGCGGGGGAAATACAGGGGTAAACAGATTTTTTTTTTGGTGAATATAGGGAACTTTTGGCGCCTATATCTGTTCATATGTACAAAAAATATATGCTGAAAGAATAGAGTTATTTTGCTTAGGAAGGTTTACGTAATGCATTTAGCTGTCCACAATTACCATGAAGATAAAAACCTAAGGAAGGAAGATAATAGCCTGCAGGTGCTATAGGTTCCAACGTAAAAAAAAAAAATAATAAAAAATTGAAATAAATCATTAGTCTATTAGTATTCTGGTTTCAAATACATCTGCTTTGATTTACCTGTGACTACGAGTGCCCAGGTAAACTGTTTCTGTCGAGTCTGTTGTCGTTTTATCAAGGGCGAAAAGTGATACGAAGACCCGCCTTAAGAGAGGACTTAACGTTGTTCAATCCTATTGATTACTAGTGATACCCCGTCCCGTAAGACTTTTGCAGAGCTCCTCTCTTGGGGATGATCTGAGCCTCACTCTCTTGGGTTCTCTCTCTCTCCTCCTCTCCTCTCTCTCTCTCTCTCTCTCTCTTCTCTCCTCTTCTCCTCTCTCTCTCTCTCTCGTCTCTCTTCTAACTCCTCTCTCTTCTCCTCTCTCTCTCGTCTCTCATCTCTCTCTCTCTCTCTCTCTTCTCTCATCTCTCTCTCTCTCTCTCTCTCTCTCTCTCTCTCTCTTCTCCTCTCTCTCTCTCTCCCCTCTCTCTCCTCTCTCTCTCTCTCTCCTCTCTCTCTCTCTCTCTCTCTCTCTCTCTCTCTCTCCTCTCTCTCTCTCTCTCCTCTCTCTCTCTCTCTCTCTCTCTCTCTCTCTCTCTCTCTCTCTCTCTCTTCTCTCTCTCTCTCTCTCTCTTAATGTACCTTGCTATTTTGCCCATATCATAACACTGGGGAACAAATTTTTGTTGAGTTAGGTCTGACACTTTGTTATTAAGTCATTTTTGGGTGCTGAATCCAAAACTGATCTCGGTTTTTCTCTATCACGTCAAGTTTTTGAACTGTAGGATTTTCGTTTTCTTAAAAAATATGAAAAATACTGTACATAACAGTAACAGTGCTTATTTTATAAACAGTTGCAAATGTTAACATACAATGAAAAATGAAAGAAATAGGCATGAATAGAATGTTTATTTAACATTATCATGTTTTTAGAAAGGATAAGGCTATAATTGTGTGCAGGTTAAGGTAAAAATTTACGTTTGTAGCTTTGTCTGGAGTGTTCAACTTGAGGACTATCGCGTTTGATGCTCCAACAATAGTCAGCCATCATATGCACATCCCATCTACCCTGGTAACGTTCTTCCATAACCTTCAAATCTTGGTGAAATCGTTCACCTTGCTCGTCGCTAGCAGCACCAAGATTTTCCGGAAAGTTGGCAAGATGGCTATGCAAAAAAAGTACTTTAATACTCATGCTTGCAACCAAGCGCTTTGTAGCTCTCCAATAGTTTTCTGAACAATTTCTGTGTAATTACTTGCACGTGTATTTCCAAGAAAGTTTCTTGACGACGTCTTTGAATGATAGCCAAGCATTCTTTTCAAGGTCTGACATAGTACCGTTGAAATGTTCATCTTTGATGAGCTGTCGAATTTGTGGACCATCAAACACACCGGCCTTGATTTTTTCAATTGACAGTCCAGGAAATGCAAGATGATGTACTTCAAACAGTCGCCATCAGTTGACAATGCTTTTACAAATTGTTTCATGAGACCTAGTTTTATGTGCTGAGGTGGGAATATTATTTTATTCCTGTCAACAAGTGGCTCATGTACAATGTTAGGATCTCCAGGTTTAAGATCAGATCTCGGAGGCCAATTCGTCTGAACCAATGCTTCTCTCGAGCTCTGCTATCCCACATACAGAGAAAGCAGGGATACTTTGTGTATCCACGTTGTTGACCAAGAAGGAAGGACACCATTTAAGGTCAACACAGATGATCCAATTGTGTTTGTCATATTGCAATAACTCAATGACTCTCTTTACATCTCCATATTTTTCACGAAGACAGACCGAATGCCCAATAGGGACTGCGCCAAACAAATTGCCATTGTGTAGAAGGACACACTCAAGCTCCGCTTTGAGCTA
>JACEEZ010022645.1:12500-27500 GCA_016584305.1 Chionoecetes opilio
ACCTTATTAAGCGGAAATGAGGAGTGAAATAGGTACATCTGGAGAACCAGAAATAGGCCCCATTGGACAAATAGGGTACCATAATGTAGGCGGAACATTCGGACTACATGAAATAGTACAAAATATATGGATGGGTGGTGCGGAAATAGGAACCTTTTTTTTGGAATGAGGGCGGAAATAGGAACTTTTTTTTCTTTGGAACTGGAACCATAGGTACATCTGGAGGCCCTGGGGAAAATAGGGAACTCTGGAAATAGGAATTACATATGACGAAGGCGTGAAATAGTAGCAATTGAGGCGAAATAGACTTGGAAATCGTACATATGAGGCGGAAATAGAGAACTGGAAAAGATAGGTAACAATTAATACACGGAAATAGGACTGGAAATAGGTACATTGAGTACGGAATAGACTGGAATAGGTACATACTGAGGCGGAAATTAGGACTGGAAATAGGTACATGAGAACGGAAAGAAACCAGTAGGACTTCTGGAAATAGGTACTATTAGGAGGCGGGAAAACTTTAGGACTTTGGAAATAGGTCATATGAGGCGGAAATAGCCTCTGTGCTGGAAATAGGTACCTATTAAGAAGCGGAAATAGAACTAGGCAATAGGTAGCTATGACTCAACGGCACAAATAGGGAAAACTGTTCTTTGGAAATAGGTTATACATATGCGGGCGGAAATAGGTACTGGTGGGTAGAAATAGCTAGGTCAACAATTATGAGGCGGAAATAGGGACCTTGGCAAATGCAGGTACATATGAGACGGAAAGTATAAGTCGTGATTCTGATGGAGAAATTAGGGTCCCACAACATATGAAGGTGGACAAAATCAGGACTGGAAATACTAGGTACATTTAAATGAGGGCGGGGAATCGGACTACTTTGGCAATAGGTACAATATATGGAGCGCGGTTCTGAAATAGAGACTAATCTTTGAGAAAAATAGGTACATAAATTATGAAGCGGGGAAATAGAAGACATTGAGAAAAATTATGGTACCAAAACATACAATATTAAGCGTGACAATGAGTACGGACTTTGTAAGAGAAAACTTTTGGACCATGGTACACATTATTAAGCGTGACAAGGGACGCACTCTGGGAAAATAGTCCATGAATGAAAGCGCTGGGAAAAGAATGAGGGACTTGTCGTTTTTTGTAACTTAGGATACAAAAAAAAAATATTAAGAGCAGCAAAAGTTTATGATAGGAACTTTACTTATTACACTGGATCTTATTGTTGGACTGGCGAAAAATCATAGGAGTACTGGGGGAGAAAATATATTGGTGAAATCCAAAGGACAACAAGTCTGACGGAACTGCTGAAAAGCGGTGACACTAGGATTGTTTGGGGTGCTCAAAGTGGACGTACAGCAAATAAAAATATGAAGGTTCTTCGGGCAAGCGGTCGGGACGGCGAGCGCGGGGGGACGACGGGAGGGGGAACGTGAGGACGGGCGGGGGGGAAAAGGGCGGAGCGGACATAGGAACTGTAACTAGGTACCTAACGAATTCGGACTTAGGTCTAGAAATAGTACATATGAGCGGACATAGTACCTAAAAATAGATACATATAGAGGCGGGAAATAGGACTGGAAATCGGTTACAGTCATGAAAGCGGAAACTCTTACTGCATCTCGGTACCTATGAAGCTGGAAATAGAGCTGTGCAATGTTACCATGGGACGTCGTCAATAGGACTGGACAACTATAGGTACCATATGAGGCGAAATAGAACTGGAAACCATAAGGTCCATACGAGGGCGGAAATAGGGACTGAAATAGGTTACATTGATGAGGCGGAAATAGGACTGCAAATAGGTACATATGATACGGAAATAGGACTAGAAATAGGAACAACATGTAAGGCGAAATAGGACTAGAAATAGGTACATATGAGGCGGAAATAGGACTGGAAAATAGGTACATATGATACGGAAATAGGACTAAATACGGAACACATTAGCGAAATAGGACTAGAAATAGGTACATATGAAGCGGAAATAGGACTAGAAATAGGAACATATGAGACGGAAATAGGACTGGAAATAGGTACATTTGAGGCGGAAATAAGACTGGAAATAGGTACATATGAGGCGGAAATAGGACTGGAAATAGATACATAGACGGAAATAGGACTGGAAATAGATACATATAAGGCGGAAAATAAAGACTGTGAATAGGTACATATGAGTCGGAAAAATAAAAGGACTGGTAAATAGTTACTAATAGGGGCGGAAATAAGTTGGACTGGAAAAAGGTACAGATGTGAGGCGGAAAAGTAGAGACTGAGGACATAGGTCCATATCAGGCGGAAATAGGACTGTAGAAATAGGTACATCTATAAGGGCGGAAATCAGGACTGGAACATAGAAATACCAAATGATGCGGACAATCTGTCTAGGAACAATCGGTCACAATATTACGGCACACTTCGGCACTGGACATAGATAACCAAACTGCAGGCGGATGACATATGGACTGGAAATAGGTACCTATTAGCCGTCATCCCTGCCGACTTGTTTGTTCTTTTGGAAATCTATCCAAATTCGGCGGAATAGGACACTAGGACACTAGGTACTCTATCAGCGGCAATAGGGACTGGAACATCGGTACATATGAGGCGGAAATAGGACTGGAAATAGGTAAAGGTGGAAATTATCTCCAGGAATTCAGGACAACACAGAGAAATAGGCAGAAACATTCAGTGCCATTGTGTTCTATTTGCTACAAATAACAAGGGGCAATCCACGTATCGACATTCGAACCTGCAATAGATTAGCTAACAAAGGCAGGCACATGGGATGTGTTTTCGCGCCCCGGAGTAGCCACACCTAACGCCCAACGCCAGCAGCCCGGCGCCCCCTATGAAACAAGGGAGCAACCCCCACACCAGACCCCGGCCCCTGTCCACGCAACGTCCTCAATACCCCCTGCCGCCACCGTCCGGACGCAAACCACCACCAACCACAACTGGTTTAAAAATATTGAATAAGTACGTACCAAAACCACCTCACCACACATCCTACTAAGCCCTTACCCAACACACCACTGTTTTCCTTGCCTGGGAAAACTTCCCATAACACACCCTTGAAGCCGCAACAAACAGAACCCCCACACCACAGCCAACACAAAAAGACCACCACACCAAACCCACCAACCTACGAGGACCAACCCAGACCAAAAAAGGTCAAAGAGGAAGGGCAATCAAACGGCGGACAAACCCAAAACCAAAGCAACCACAACAGCCACAACCAACCATCAAACCAGAGCACCCCACCCACCCCGTCCCACCACAAACACGAAATCACCTCACCCCCTGTTTCTGCTAGACAACAAATCAACCCCGTACAAGAAAACACCACTAGGCCAACAACCCCGCAGGAAGAAAGAAAGGTAACTCTCAGCCAACCACAAACACTGTTTAATGAATACAAGTTCACGTAACACTCTAAGCAACACTGTTTAATGAATACAAGTTCACGTAACACTCTAAGCAACACTGTTTAATGAATAGAAAACCACGTAACACTCTAAGCAAAAGCAGCTGTGTGTTTGATAAATGAAATAGAAAACCACGTAAACAAACTCTGAAGTAACAACTGTTTTGAATACAACTATTTCACGTACCACGTCTAAGCAACACTGTTTAATGAATACATATTTCACAGTAACCAACTCTAAAGCAACACTGGTTTAATGAATCACAAGTTCCAACGTTAACCCTCCTAAAAAAAGCAAAACACTGTTTAATGAATATGTCCACGTAAACACTACACTAACTGCGCACAAAAAAACAAAAAACAAACTGTTTGATTACAATGGAATAATGTTCACACAGAAAGCACCCACTCGAGAACAGCAAACAAAGTATATACAAGAAGAAAGCAATCAAAGGCGAAAAGAAAAGAAGCACAACACACTGTGTGTTTTTAATGAGATACAAAAAGGACGAAGTTTCCTCTTGCTGCGTAAAAAACCAAAAAACAAAAGCATAAAAACAACACCTTGTTAAGTTGAAGTAAACGAACAAACTGTGTTTAAATATGAATAGCAAGTCTCGTGTCCCGTCAACCATAGCACTTGACGGAAACACTGTTTAATGGAATATAAGGTCCTCGTACACTTGAGTGAAACCTGTTTTAATAAAATGAATATAAGATCCTCGTTAAACACGAACTTGAAGATAAACACTGTTTAATGAATATAAGTCCTCGTAACACTTGAAGTAAAACACGTGTTTATAAATAAAATAATATAAAGGTCCCACACACGTAACCAAAAACACTACAAAAACAACAAAGCTTCAGAAGCGGAAAAGGCCAAGTGAATTAGGAAGGTCAGACGGATGAAAACAAGATGAAACACAAGAGACTTTTACTTGACCTGCAAGCACAAAGTAGAAACTTTGCAATACTTAGATGAACACAGCGCAAAACACAAGACAAGGCAAAGGAAAGATGACAACACAAATGCTCCTCTCATGCCTGCTCGCAATGTTACAAGATATCAGTGCAACACATGACATAATTGCGTATTCGTCAACTTGAAACGACATTACGGACTGCAACCCTTAAGGGAAAGACTAATAAAGCATGCATACAGCTACAGAGCAAAGCAACCGCCGTCATACCTCAAGCCGTTTATGTAATACAATTAATGCCATGCTTTCAACACGGTGCAACTCGAGATACAAGGAAGCAGAATTTTAATTAATCAGCGCAACGAAATTAAAACAAGGTGAGCTAACACGATTCAACACGAAGAAAAGTGCAATCAATGCCATCCAGTGTTGAAAATTTACAACACTACGCAAAACAAATGGCTGCAACACATTACTCGCAACACAAAAATATATCAAAGCAACTTCACAACAACAAATACGGAAAACAATAAAGCAATACATAAAATACCTTGATTTGCAGTATGACATCTATCAACGCAGACATCCAATATTCTCTCTCTCTCTCTCTCTCTCTCTCTCTCTCTCTCTCCATCCCTTCCTCCCTACCTCTCCCTAACCTCTCTCCTCCTGTCACAACTCCCTCCCTCTCCCTCTCTCCTCATCTCTCTCCCGTCTCCCTACTCATCTCTCCTCCCTCCCTTCCTTCCAGTCTCCTCTCTCCCTCCTCTCCGCTTCTCTCTCTCATTCCTTCCTCTTCTCTCTCCCTCTCCTCTTCTCTCTCACCCTCTCTCTCTCGCTTCTCTCATCTCTCTTCTCGCCCTCCGTCTCTCCTCCTTTCTCTACACCCGCATCGTCAACGTCATCCACTCTCCTCTCATCGTCTCCCTACGTCAAACTCACCGTCATCGTCTCTCTCTCTCTCCTGCCTCTCTCACTCTCTCGACTCTCTCTCATCCTCTCCTCGTCCTCCTCCCTCCTACCCCCATTTCCCTCCTCTCGTCTCTACTCCGTCTCTCTCCTCTCGTCTCCTCTCTCTCTCCCTCCTCCGTCCCCCCCTCTCTCTCTTCCTCTCCTCCTCTCTCTCTCGTCTCTCTCTCTCTCCTCTCTTCTCTCTTCTCATCTCTCTCTCGGTCTCTGCTCCCTCTCTCTCTCCTCTCTCTCTCCCTCTACTGTCTGTCTCTCTAAAAGGGCAATAGGAAAGGGCGAAAGGAAGATTAAAGGGAAAGGAGGAAGGGAGTGAGGTCTCTGATTAGCGATTTTACTCACTTTAGTTTCCATAGAAGATCAACAAGTTATGGTTCAATAAGTATTTCATTTGGTTTAACTAATGGATAATTTAAGTGTGTTTTGTTTTTTAAACCAAAGAAGGGGAGTAAGGAACGGAGAAGTAGGAGGTGGAGGATGAGGGAAGGGAGGGGAGGAGGAGGAGGAGGATGAGAAAAGTAAATTAAAGCTCACTTCCTCGATAGGAGAGAGAGAGAGAGAGGGAGGGAGGAGAGAGAGAGAGAGTACAGAGAGACGAGAGAGAGAGAGAGAGAGAAGAGATGAGAAGAGAGAGAGAGAGGTAAATGAATTGGAAGACCTACCTAACGCTTGTTTTGCTTCCTATGCACCTGACACCTCCTCCTCCTTCTCCTTCTCCTTCTTCTCCTCCTCCTCCTCCTCCTCCTCCTCCTCCTCCTCCTCCTCCTCCTCCTCCTCCCAATCTCTCAACATCCTGCCTCATTTCCACCGCTTCACACACGCCACTGCCACACGTTTCACGGATTCAGACTCTCGCCTCTCCTCCTAATCCCTCACTCACTCACTCACACTAACTCGCTTATCGTTCGTGTTCACTCCTCATAACTCATCCCCGTGTTTCTTGCACCTGCTCATTCCCACCATTCCTTTTTTTATTATACTTCTAGCCCTCTTTCTTTACTCCTCTTTTACTTTTTATTTCCCTCTTATACGCTCTAAAGTAACCTGTCATCTGTTTTTTCTGTGTATTCCTAAACCTCCTTCTTATTTCCTTTGCTTCCTCCTTTTTTTTATAGTATTTTTAGCCCTCTGTCTGTACTCCTTTTTTTTCCTCCTTTTTACACACTCTAAAGTAACCTGTCATCTGTTTTTTCTGTGTATTCCTAAACCTCCTTCTTATTTTCTTTGCTTCCTCCTTTTTTTTTAATACTTTTAGCCCTCTTTCTTTACTCCTTTTTTTTTCTCCTTTTTACACACTTAAGTAACCTGTCATCTGCTTTTTTATGTGTAGTCAATATGTTCCTCCTCCATCTTTCTTTGCTTCCTCCATTTTTTTATAATACTTTTTAGCCCTCTGTCTTTTTACTCCTTCCTTTTTCCTTCTTACACACTCTAAAGTAACCTGTCATCTGTTCTTTCTATGTATTAAAAATCCTCCTCCTCTTATTTTCTTCTTTCTTCAATCAGTTCAATCTACCTACGTCTCTACCTCTTTTTTTCTTCCAACTTTTATCCTTCCTCTTCCTCCTTCAATTCAGTCTACCTTTATCCATACATTCTATTATTTCTCTCTTCCACATCCCTTTCCACTCCTACATAAATCATATTCATCTTCCCTTCCCTTACCTGTTCCTTTCACATTCTAACCGCCCTTTAACACCCGCCATCTAACCGTCCACGCAGTACCAATCAGCTTCCTTAGAATTTTAGGAAACGTCAATAACAATAATCTTCTGTGCTTTATCTTAACTCTTGGAATCAAAAAAGCGTCAATCAGCTTCCTTAGAATGTTTAGGGAAACGTCAATAACAATAATCCTCTGTGCTTTATCTTAACTCTTGGAATCAAAAAAGCGTCAATCAGCTTCCTTAGAATATTTAGGGAAGCGTCAATAACAATAATCCTTTGTGTTTTATCTTAACTCTTGGAATCAAAAAAGCGTCAATCAGCTTGCTTAGAATATTTAGGGAAACGTCAATAACAATAATCCTCTGTGCTTTATCTTAACTCTTGGAATCAAAAAAAGCGTGGTGGAGGAAAGATTCGTTTTAATTGGTGTACTGCGCGTGTGTCAGGATCGTGTGTCTGTGTTTTTAAGCCGAGTGCATTTCTGTTATTATACTTTGTCCACGAAAAAATAATGAAGATTTCTTTTTCTTTTTTTAGCATTATACTTTGCCAACGAAAAAAAAGACGCAATTTTTTTTCTATTTCTTCCATTACACTCTGTCGACGAAAAAAAACTTATTTTTTACCATCTAAAACGTGTTGTTCTTTGATGGGGGGCGGGGGGGGGGCGGGGATGTACTTCTTGAGTGTATATTTTTTTTTAGTATAAGGAAAAGTTGCTAAATTCAATTCCATAGTTTTCCTTTTTACCAAGTTTAATATAATTTCCTCTATATCTATATCTCATTCTGATTTGACTTGATATTAGTTGCCTAAATTTTCATAATTTTACTTTCAACAAAATTAGGAAGTAAAAGTTGGGGTCCCAATACTCGTATATTCAAACTTATTAAACGAAAAGAAAATTGAACAAAGAACGTATGCGCAAAATTTTCCTGTTCGAAATTACATACTCTAATTTTCTAATAAAAAAATAATGAACACCCTCCTTTAAGCTTCGCAAATCAATTCCTTTAAGGCCCCCATCCACGGTGCGATCTGGTCGTACGACCATCGGACAGATCTGGTTGGATCGTGAGTGGGGTGATTTTGGTCTGTCCGACCGACTGACAGCTGGTCGGATGCGACCAAGCAGTGTTTGGTTTTTAGATCCGACAGATCATCCGGTTCAGACCGGATCGCACCGTGAGTGTGCTGATCGTGAGGCCAACCGTCAGTTTCGCCACTGACAGCGTCGCGAGAGGATTACAAAGATGAATTGTTTCTTTGATGACAAGCACTTTTGGACAGAGTTCATCCAATTATATAGAAACTGAATGTTTGTGGGAAATAAAAAGCAAAAAGTAAATGGATAAATATAAGAAAAATGCAGCTTATGAAGTATTGGTAGAGAAACTCAAGGAGCGGGACAGTGAGCGACAGTGAGGCTAATGTTGAAACAGTAAAAAAACAAAAAACAATATGAGAAGTGTGTTCCGGAAATATATTAAGAAAATAACTGCCTCTATGAAATTTGGTGCGAGCGCGGATGATGTTTACGCTCCTCAGTTGTGGTATCAGATTCCATCAAAAGTGATTCGATCCTCGTTGTATAGACCCATCATGGGAACCGTTCTCCACCGTTTCTATCACCAACTGAATTGATACTGAGGTGCGGTTGGATCGTTAGTGGGTGGTAGGATACCCATCGGATCAGGTCTGTCGGATCAGATCGTACGACCAATCGTACCGTGGATGGGGGCCTCTAGAGAGAACCACAATGAGTAAAATAACGAAAATATTCCAAGTAAAAAAAACTAATCAATGAATGAGAAACGGTCATGAAATTTGAGATATAATTTAATAAAAGGAAATTTCCTGAAGCAGCCAAATCAAAAGACGTAAAGAACGCGTCACAAACTTGTTCCATCGCGGTGATTCAAGGTAAGTCACACCTATTGCCTTACCCTCCTCAATGCTTTTTACAACTTCCAATCTCTCTCTCTCTCTCTCTCTCTCTCTCTCTCTCTCTCTCTCTCTCTCTCTCTCTCTCCTCTCTCTCTCTCTCTTCTCTCTCTCTCTCTCTCTCTCTCTCTCTCTCTCTCTCTCTCTCTCTCTCTCTCTCTCTCTCTCTCTCTCTCTCTCTCTCTCTCTCTCTCTCTCTCTCTCTCTCTCTCTCTCTCTCTCTCTCTCTCTCTCCTACTTCCTTGTCATATTCTCTGTACTTCTTTTCTGTATCTTGAATAATTTACCAATATTCCCTCTTTCACATACTGTTTTTCTCATTCTTAATAGTTTCGCTTCTTAAAGACACTATATTTATTACCACCCCTTCCTCCTGCTCTCTCTCTCTCTCTCTCTCTTTCTCTCTCTCTTTCTCTTCTCTTTCTCTCTTCTCTCTCTCTCTCTCTCTCTCTCTCTCTCTCTCTCTCTCTCTCTCTCTCTCTCTCTCTCTCTCTCTCTCCTTCTCCTCTCTCTCTCTCTCTCTCTCTCCTCTCTCTCTCTCTCTCTCCTCTCTCTCTCTCTCTCACACACACACACACACACACACGTATCCAATCTCTCGTCCATCCTCCATCTCACCCTTCACACTGTCCTCCTCCACCCTTCCCTCACCCTCGCCTCCCAATCAGCAATCCCTCAGCCCTGTTCCTCGCCTCACGCCCGCCATGCAATATCCGCAACGCTTACCTTACCGTCCAAAGAAGAAATAGCCATCGAGCGGCCTCTCCAACACGCTTTAAGCCGTGCGTGACTGCGAGTGAGGGGTGTAATACAGGGGACTTTCGTAGCGCCAATAGTTTAATATTAAGTCCTCCTCCTCCTTCCTCCTCCTCCTCCTTCTCCTGTTTGTGTTTCCTTTGTATTCCTTTGTATTCCTCTTCCTCTTCCTCTTCCTCTCTCTCTTCCTCCTCCTCCTCCTCCTCCTCCTCCTCCTGTTTGTGTTTCCTTTGTATTCCTTTGTATTCCTCTTCCTCTTCTCTCTCTCTCTTCCTCTCCTCCTCCTCCTCTCTCCTCCCTCCTCCTCCTCCTCCTCTCCCCTCCTCCTCCTGTTTGTGTTTCCTTTGTATTCCTTTGTATTCCTCTTCCTCTTCCTCCTCCTTTATCCACCACCTCGTTCACCGTAAGTGGCGGGCAATTACCATATATAACGCTGCAACACAAGTCTTCCTTACGCTAATTAATATATGAATTTGCAGCGGCGGGATTAGGGTTACAAGGCATATACAGTTTTTTTGCGGTTTCGTGATTATGCATTTTGTCGTCGCGTCGTCTTCGTAATCTTTCCCAGGAATCTCTACGAGGAAAAAAATAACGCTTAAAGTTTGTTTTGTAATAGTTTTTCCATTTATTTAGTTTTGTATAAGTATTATTTTGTATTGTGTTAGTATTCTTTGTATTGGTTTTACATATACTTTTGGCACTGGTAGCCGACACAATGACCCTACACACGCAAGGGGTTACAATAATAAATGCAAAGAAAGCGTTGCCTGGCCAGTGCATAAATAGAGGTCAAGAGCTTGAAATAGACGAGCGGGCCCTCTCATTCCCTTCCGGCGGGTAATGGAAGGGAAGCATCGAAAATGGACACAGTTTTCGGGGTCCGTAAATCTGCCATATACTGCTATTTCATTACATATCTCATTTTCCCAAACCTGTATGTGTGTGTGTATGTGCTTGTGTGTGTGTGTGTGTGTGTGTGTGTGTGTGTGTGTGTGTGTGTGTGTGTGTGTGTGTGTGTGTGTGTGTGTGTGTGTGTGTGTGTGTGTGTGTGTGTGTGTGTGTGTGTGTGTGTGTGTGTATATGTGTGTTATTCACCCACGGTCTTGTCCATGTGAGCTGGCTCGCGATCGCCAGTTTCACCCTCCCGGTGCGTGCTTGGAGCTCATTATTACCGATCTTAGGTGATTCCAGGTGGGACTTCACACACCACCCACCCCCATCCCCTTGCTCAAGAGGGACAGTACCGCCCGAATTTCTCAGTGGAAAAATCCCCTGGAATGAGCGGGGCAGGGATCGAACGCCGGACAATAGAATGGTGCCGGGCGCTCTAAAAAATTGAGCCGTTCGGACGGTGATGGTGTGTGCTTGTATGTGTGTGTACGTGCGTGTGTAATGTAAACGTGCAATACTATATCTCTTTTTCATGCTATCAGTCTGTCCGTAGGTCTATGTATTTATATATCTAGCTGTGCCTGCATCTTATTAACGAAACCCAACATATCTCACTCACTCGCCAATCGCAATAGCCTCCTTTCATTTCCCGCGTCCAGCTCATGTATTCCCTCGGTGCTCGGCTTCGCGTCGCTCTTACTATACGTGGTTGAAAGTAAAAACCCGGCGGAGGCTTAACATCGGGAATAGAGAACGTCGCCTCAACTAAGGTAATAATCCATTGCGTTCTGAACCTTCCATGGCAGAACTGAACTCCCTTGTGCAATAATGAATACATAAAATAAAACTAATATTAAAAAATTCGTTCATGTATCCTTATTTTACAGCAGATGTGCATGATCAAATACATATAAAAAAACTTTCATTACCGTGTCATTAATACATTACACGTTATCATTACTAGAATATTTTCATTTTCGAGTACTCTATAGCAAACCCATTTCGCAACACACATTAATATGATGAAACAAACCTCCCCAACCAACCAACCAACCAGCTCGCTCTCGCTCTCTCTCTCTCTCTCTCTCTCTCTCTCTCTCTCTCTCTCTCTCTCTCTCTCTCTCTCTCTCTCTCTCTCTCTCTCTCTTTGTACTAGGGGTGCAATGTTCAAAGCTTTTTCTCGCACCACTTTTCTGTAATTATAATGGACAGCTTCATTAATCATCATCATCATCATCATCGACCCATCGCTTGCACTACACCGCATCACACCCACTCGACAGGCACACACACGCAACACTTGACATTTGGAATCAACACATAACACAAGGACAACACAAAGACAACACCACAACCTCAACACATTTTCAACAACGACAACACAAAAAATGCCACAACCTCAACACATTTTCAACAACGACAACACAAAAAATGCCTACCTTTCACTGATCTCCATAACATTAAACTTCCCTACCTTACATATAATACTTCACAAAACCTTATTCAATATCTCACAACTAGCCTACCACAACCTCACCACATTTCCACAACAACACAACGACAATAACAACACAAAAAATGCCTACCACCCACTGATCTCCACAACATTAAACTCCACTTCCTTACCTATTCAATACATGATCGGTATATAAAAGAACAACACATACTTCATCATATTAAAAAATCAAATAATTACAACCCTATTTCCTTTTGATGTAGCTCAAATAAAAGGCCTTGATCTAGTACCTCACATCTAACCTACCTACACTTCCCTACACATTATATATACTCTGGCTTAACTCACTGCACTACACACCAACACGGTAACATAAGAACATAAAGCCATATAAATATAAATAAAACGATTCTGCCTAGGCCTTACAGCTCATACAAGGCAGTCTCATCTTACCCTATAGGCCTACCACTGTTATCCCTAACCATCAATCTATCTAAAATGATCTTGAAACTCGATCATATTCGCATTAACTGACATCTAGGCTTGTTCCACTCATCAATCACTATTAGCGAACCATTTACTGCCTATTTCTTGCCATAGTCGCCCTTTAACCACATTTACCACATTCTTAATCATGACAAAACTTCTCTACCTTACATACTCACTCATCACCACAAGAAAACACCATTCCAAAATCACCAAATAGTCGCCCTAAAACCACATTTACCACATTCTTAATCTTGACAAACCATCTCTACCTAATAAACTCACGCCTACCACAAGAAAAATACCATCACACAAAGCCTCTATCCTCTAATTCTATCAACTTTAATATTCTTTTATCGCTAACACGTAGAAACTATAGTGGTAGAAAGTAGTCACACAGGCAGCCCCGTTTGTCCCAGTAAGGCTGTTGCTATCTGTTCTTCCTTTGTATTCCCTTGTAACTTTCTCCCCTATTCACTCCACTAAAATATTCACCTACGTCCTCCACACCTCACTCCCTTCCACTGCCATCCACTTTAACACGCCATTCAAGAAAGATAGAAGTCCTCATATACCTCACGATCCCACGTTTTCTTCAGGGATCTACAGTGATGGATTGCTCTCTTGATCGCGGCAATATACTCACTGGAGCCACAAGTCAATGATATTTATGATTGTTACCCCTTCCTCCACCACCCACTGACTCTCTCTCTCTCTCTCTCTCTCTCTCTCTCTCTCCTCTCTCTCCTCTCTCTCTATCTCTCTCTCTCTCTCTCTCTCTCTCTCTCATTTCCTCTTCTTTATCCTATTCTACTCTTCTTCACCTCTCTCTCTCTCTCTCTCTCTCTCTTCTCTCTCTCCTCCTCTCTTCTCTACTCTTCTTCCTCTTCTTTTTTTTCTCTCTCTCTCTCTCTCTCTCTCTCTCTCTCTCTCTTTCTCTCTTCTACTCTCTCCTCTCTCTCTCTCTCTCTCTCTCTCTCTCTCTCTCTCTCTCTCTCTCTCTCTCTCTCTCTCTCCTCTCTCTCTCTCTCTCTCTCTCTCCTCTCTCTCTCTCTCTCTCTCTTCTCTCTCTCTCCTCTCTCCTCTCTCTATCTTCTCTCTCTCTCCTTCTCTTCCTCCTCTCGTCTCCTCTCTCTCTCCTCTCTCTCTTTCTCTCTCTCTCCTCTCTCTTCTCTCTTCTTTTGTCTTCTCCTCCTTCTCTCTCTCCTCTTTTCACTCTCATCTCTCTCCCCTTCTCCTGTCTCTTATCATTCACTTTATCTCTGTCTTCTCTCCATTCTCTTGTCATTTCCTCCTTGTCTTCTTCTCTCTCTTTTCACTCTTATTTCCATTCTCTGTCATTTCCCTTACTTGCCTCTTCTCACTTTCTTTTCCAACTCTCCTTACTTTCCCATTCTCTTCTTGTCATTTCCCTCCTTTTCTTCTTCTACCCTTCTTTAACCACTCAGTACTTTCCTATTCTCTGTCATTTCCTTCATTTTCCTCTTTTCGCCTCCTTTTCCAACTTTCCTTACTTGCTTATTCTCTGTCATTTCCTTCATTTTCCTCTTCTTTCCTTCTTTTCCAACTCTCCTTACTCTTTATCTTCTTTTTGTTGTCTTTTGTCTGATCATCCCATTCTCTTCATGTCATTTCCCTCCTTTTCCTCTTCTTGAACTTCTTTTCCAACTCTCCTTACTCTTCATTACGCACTCCTTCCATGTCTTTCGTGTCCTCCTCCTCCTCCTAATGCGCATCCTCCTCTTTTCCTTCTCTCCTCCTTTTCCTAATGCGCATCATCCTCTTCTTCCTTCTCTCCTCCTCTTCTTAATACGCTTCCTCCTCTTCCTAATGCGCATCATCCTCTTTTCCTTCTCTCCTCCTTTTCCTAATGCGCTTCATCCTCTTCTTCCTTCTCTCTTCCTCTTCCTAATGCGTTTAATCTTCCTCCTCTCCTCCTCCTCCTCTTCCTTCTTCACGGAACTCCAATAAAGCTCGTCAGAAAACTACAAGAACGCGACTCATCACCCATCCGTCTGCCCTCACCCACACAACCTGACGCTGAAATTACCGATGGATACAAAAATTCTATCCATTTTTCAGGTGGTAATCTTTCCGTCGTTTATAAGACGCATCGCTCCACTAAGCTGGATCAAATGGATTATTGGAGCACAAGAAAAATAAATTGTTGTTGCTTTTCATATCCGAAAACGATACAAGGAAAGGCTGTTAAGTTTGCTCTTGGGATACAAAGCGAAATTTATAACACTGCGGATAATAACAAATAACATTAACGATAACATAATAACAAAATTTTAACAATGCGGATAATAACAAATAACATGAACTATAACATAATAACAAAATTTTAACAATGCGGATAATAACAAATAACATTAACGATAACATAATAACAACCATATAATAATACAAAGGTTTGATCAAGTATATATTGAATTAAAAAGGCTGATATAAAAAATTAT
>JACEEZ010022645.1:30000-35000 GCA_016584305.1 Chionoecetes opilio
TATATTTATCCATCAGAGAGACACTAATATGCTCCTTGGGAAACAAAACCCACATTTAATTAACATAAACTTGCCCTTCTATTAGTTACCTGTGTGTGTTTTTAACCATTCATTTCTCCCTTATACTTATCCATCAGAGAGAAAATATACATACAGTTGTTGTGTTATTAAATTTCCTTTAAGTTTTGTTGAAAAATGAATATGTCTCCTAAGCAAAAGATAATCCCGTGTTTTTTCCTGTTCTTTTTCGGTCACCCGAGACAAAACTGGTAACACACTTAAATATACTTTTTTTTCGATTAAGCTTATAGCGCTTGTAGGCTATTATCTTCCTTCCTTAGGTTTCTTATCTTCTACGGTGTCTACACTTTCATATAATAGGAGCGTGTTCAATTCTCGGTAACAACGTACAATTTTCTCAGTCACAATGCAAAAATTCAGGAAAAAGTGACATAGCATTCATTAAAAGAGAAATACAAATCTATTCAAAAGGAAGTCACGTGGATTTGTTAACACTAAAAGACTGTCCTTCATAGCAATCTCAGAAGACTTATATGACGGATAAACACAAATCATACACAAATCATATACACAAAACACAAATGACACCTTTTTTGATGCCCTTGGCCAGACCTTTGTGATGTAAAAAAAAAAAAAAAATAGTAAAAAGTAAAAAGTAATAGTAAGTATATTATAAGTAAAAAAAAAATAAAAAAACTACGTATAAACATGAATGATATTTGTACTGACTCTTCTCTTCCCAATACTTTACGATAACTCACCCCCTGTTTTTTGTTAACTCATTTTTTTGCCCTAGCCCCTTTTTATCTTTTGCTCTTTTGTGATATAAAAAAGATAGATAAATAAAATATATGAAATAAAAAATATGTACGGGAAATCAAAAAACCACACCAAAAAAACGTATAAACATGATACTTGTACAGACTCTTCCCTTTACTTTACGATAACCCCCCCCCTTCTTCTCCCCTTGTACAGGCGTGAGCATAGCCGTGGGTGTGGGTGGGTTCCTGCTGGTGGGCGTGGCGTCAGCAGAGTGGGCGGGCCCCTCCGTGGTCCTCTCTACCCTCCTCGCCTCCGCCACGGCCATTGCAACAGGTAAAAACTCTATCTTTATTCAAAAAACTCTAAAAACTCTATTCAAAAAGGAAGTCACATGGATTTGATAATACTAAAAGACTTTCCTTAATAACTCTGATGACGCAAATGACGGATATACACAAATCATATACACAAAACACAAACATCCTCTTTTTATGGCAAGACCAGAAATAAGATTATATAAGATAAGGTATATATAAAAAAGATAAGAGATTGGTAAGAGATATAAGGTGATTGGTAGAGATATATAAGAGATTGGTAAGAGATATAAGGTGATTGGTAGGAGATATAAGGTGATTGGTAAGAGATATAAGGTGATTGGTAAGAGATATAAGGTGATTGGTTAGAGATATAAGGTGATTGGTAGGAGATATAAGGTGATTGGTTAGAGATATAAGGTGATTGGTAAGAGATATAAGGTGATTGGTAAGAGATATAAGGTGATTGGTTAGAGATATAAGGTGATTGGTTAGAGATATAAGGTGATTGGTTAGAGATATAAGGTGATTGGTAGGAGATATAAGGTGATTGGTAGGAGATATAAGGTGATTGGTTAGAGATATAAGGTGATTGGTAAGAGATATAAGGTGGATTGGTAAGAGATATAAGGTGATTGGTAAGATATATGAACACTAGATATACCCAAGAGATATACCCATATTTCTTGGTCTTTTCCACTTGTATTTGGGTACCATTAGACGATTTGTAGTGAATATAAGCAATGTTTTATAGATATGACCTATTTAGTATCCTTGCCGACTAACTAATTTGGTATATTCAGTTACTTTTCGTAATTTTATGGTTCGACAACATACGATTTTTTATAACAAAGGAAAAATCTGGGTGTGAAGGGGTTAAATGCAGGTGTTTATTAATTATAAAATGCTAGTTCATATAACTTCGAACAGGAAAATGATGCACATACGTTCTTGGTTTTATTTTCTTTTAGTTTTATAAGATTGAATATACGAGTACCTATTGGACCATAAATACTACTCCTGATGTGTTGAAGTCTAAATTAGGTAGTGTCGCGAGGTGAATAAGGCAAGTCGGATGTATATGTGGTAAAGCAGGATTGAAAGAAATTTACGAAGGAGAGAGATTCAACGGGATACTAAAAAAAAAAAATGTGAATTCGAACTTATCTCTACATGAAATTTTAATAAACGTTGTAGAGTTTTTACAATATGGACGACAGACGAAATGGTTGGACGAAAAGAAATATATATGTATATGGAGGGAAGATATCGAGGAATTCCCGTACGGTCGGATTCAGATCGGCAGAAAAATTTCCATACAGATAGAATTTAAGCTTTACAGAAAATACGAGAAAAAGTTGAATTCGTGAGAAAAAAAGCAAGATGTTACAGTAAAGAAACAACACGATTTTCATATGGAAATTAAATATAGATAAGCAAAATACTCTTACTCTTTAAAATTATGTTACTGTCTTCTTTAGGGACTGGCAACTAGGCGGGCTTCTTGTTACCACTTTTTTCCCCTTGACCAGTCCTTTTGTGATGTAAAATATATAAAAATAATAAATAGATAAAATACATACGGGAAATCAGAAAGCAATCAGTACGTAACAAATACTTAAACAACTCATGGATATCTGTGAACCTACTGGAAATCAAGAACCAGGTAATTACGGGAGTACACACACTCTCACTCTCACTCTCACTCTCACTCTCACTCTCACTCTCACTCTCACTCTCACTCTCACTCTACTCTCACTCTCACTCACACTCTCACTCTCACTCACACCCACACCCACACCCACACCCACACCCACACTCACACTCACACTCACACTCACACTCACACTCACACTCACACTCACACCCACACCCACACCCACACTCACACTCACACTCACACACTCACACTCACACTCACACACAATAATAACACCCTAGTATTTTTTCCCCTACACCAGTTTTAACGACAGAAAAACTGAAGGGAACCCGGATGGAAAAATTGAAGTAAACCCTGTACCAAAAAAAAAAAAAAAAAAATACTATATGCAATTAGAAGAAAAAAAATCGTTAACATTTTATCAAACATCACGGAAAAAAATATTACCGTTTCCGAAATAGCAATCACTGTATTAATTGAGAAATTGTCGACGAATATCAACAGCAAATATTTTTTGAAATATTGAGGTATACACAAGACCTGAATTCTATTTTGAAATTCAATATGAAAATAATGCCGTCTGAGTAACAAATCCCATTTTCATAATAAGATCTTTTTTGATGGAGAGGACAGGGAGAGGCCGGATATTCTCTCTCTCTCTCTCTCTCTCTCTCTCTCTCTCTCTCTCTCTCTCTCTCTCTCTCTCTCTCTCTCTCTCTCTCTCTCTCTCTCTCTCTCTCTCTCTCTCTCTCTCTCTCTCTTGCTCGTTCCCTCAATCTTTCTCAATCCTCAGATCTTTTCCAATCATTTCTTTCTCAATATGTCTCGTCTCACTATATTCTCTCTCTCTCTCTCTCTCTCTCTCTCTCTCTCTCTCTCTCTCTCTCTCTCTCTCTCTCTCTCTCTCTCTCTCTCTCTCTCTTTTATTTTTTTTATTTATACCGAGTTACAAAAAACATCATTACAGAGTAAGTTACTATTTACATTACATAAAAAATTGTAACATTTACAGGCTAAAGGAGACATAATTAGTGTTCCCTATCTAAAAGCCTAACTCGTGATAATTGTGATCTCCTTGCCTTCACCTCGGCAGCCACGCGTTCACAAGTTCCTTGAACACTTGAACAGTTGTACCACCAAGGCGTGGCTGCGAGGCAAGGAGTGCATTCCACCAGCCGACGTAGACGTGGACGAACTGACGCTGGTGGTGCCAAGTACGACATCGGGGCTGTAGTAGCTCTGCGGGGGCTAGGGCCACGGCTCTTGTTGTAACCTGGGCCCGCCGTAGGGGCTGCCGGAGTGTGTGCAGGTGAGGCACCCGCTGCTGATGCACCTTGTACATCACGGTGAGGCCCGCTACGTCTCGGCGGTGCTGAAGGCTGTGAAGTCGTGGTTCCTGCCCGGCACAGCTGTCCCTGATGAGCCTCACCGCGCGACCCTGTACCTTGTCAAGAAGAGCCAGGTGCTTGTTGGCCGCGCCGCCCCACCCGAGGCACGCGTACTCCATAGAAGAGCGGACCTGCGCCTTGTAGAGGACTTCCAACCCCTTGCTGTCAAGGAGCCATGACATCCTCCTCAGGGATGCCAGCTTCCCCGAAGATTCTCTGGCGAGCCGCTCAATGTGGGCTTTGAAGGTCAGCCTGCAGTCGTAGGTGACCCCCAGCACCTCCACCTCGTCCTGAGGCACCAGCATCTTCCCATCGCAGATAAGGCGCAGGGCTGCACTCGACCTGGAGACATGGAGCAGCTGTGTTTTATGAGGAGCGAATTTTACTTGCCACATGTTGCCCCAGGCCACGATGCGGCTCAGCGTCGTGTTCATCTGGGCAGCATTGGCAGTCTCCTCCCCTGGGACGTAGCTCTGCGTCAGGGTGAGATCATCGGCATAGGCCTTCGAGCTGGGGATTAAATTCAGGAGATCATTAATATAAATATTCCAGAGCAGGGGGCCGAGGCAGCTTCCCTGAGGGACACCTGCTCTGATGGGCTGCAACTCAGACTCCTGCCCATTAACTACCACCTTTAGTCTGCCTCGCTCTCAGGTAGTCACTGAAGAGTTGAAGGAGCGGCCCGTCCACACCTGCAGCGCGTAGCTTTGTGATGAGGGCTGCGTGCCACACCCTGTCGAAAGCTCCCTCAATGTCGAGAGCCACGACAGCAGTGGCCCTACCTTGGTCCAGGGCTGCACTCCATTCCGTGGATAACAGCAGATGCAGGTCTGCAGCTGACCTGCCCGGCCTGAA
>JACEEZ010022645.1:45000-52500 GCA_016584305.1 Chionoecetes opilio
ATTGCTGAGTCTCAGAAAACGGGGCAAAGTTGCTGATCTCAGAAAACGGGGCAAAGTTGCTGATCTCAGAAAACGGGGGAAAGTTGCTGATCTCAGAAAACGGGGGAAAGTTGCTGAGTATCAAAAACGGGGGAAAGTTGCTGAGTCTCAGAAAACGGGGGAAAGTTGCTGAGTCTTAGAAAACGGGGGAAAGTTGTTGAGTCTCAGAAAACGGGGCAAAGTTGCTGAGTCTCAGAAAACGGGGGAAAGTTGCCGAGTCTTAGAAAACGGGGGAAAGTTGTTGAGTCTCAGAAAACGGGGAAAGTTGCTGAGTCTTAGAAAACGGGGGAAAGTTGTTGAGTCTCAGAAAACGGGGGAAAGTTGCTGAGTCTTAGAAAACGGGGCAAAGTTGCTGAGTCTCAGAAACGGGGAAAGTTGCTGAGTCTTAGAAAACGGGCAAAGTTGCTGAGTCTCAGAAAACGGGGGAAAGTTGCTGAGTCTTAGAAAACGGGGGAAAGTTGCTGAGTCTTAGAAATCGGGGGAAAGTTGCTGAGTCTTAGAAACGGGGAAAGTTGCTGAGTCTTAGAAAACGGGGAAAGTTGCTGAGTCTCAAAAACGGGGAAAGTTGCTGAGTCTCAGAAAACGGGGAAAATTGCTGAGTCTCAGAAAACGGGGGAAAATTGCTGAGTCTCAGAAAACGGGGGAAAGTTGCTGAGTCCTAGAAAACGGGGCAAAGTTGCTGAGTCTCAGAAAACGGGGGAAAGTTGCTGAGTCTCAGAAAACGGGGGAAAGTTGCTGAGTCTCAGAAAACGGGGAAAATTGCTGAGTCTCAGAAAACGGGGGAAAGTTGCTGAGTCTCAGAAAACGGGGAAAATTGCTGAGTCTCAGAAAACGGGGGAAAGTTGCTGAGTCTTAGAAAACGGGGCAAAGTTGCTGAGTCTCAGAAAACGGGGGAAAGTTGCTGAGTCTCAGAAAACGGGGCAAAACTGCTGAGTCTTAGAAAACGGGGGAAAGTTGCTGAGTCTTAGAAAACGGGGGAAAGTTGCTGAGTCTCAGAAAACGAGGGAAAGTTGCCGAGTCTTAGAAAATGGGGAAAAGTTGCTGAGTCTCAGAAAACGGGGGAAAGTTGCTGAGTCTCAGAAAACGGGGGAAAGTTGCTGAGTCTCAGAAAACGGGGGAAAGTTGTTGAGTCTTAGAAAACGGGGGAAAGCTGCTGAGTCTCAGAAAACGGGGGAAAGTTGCCAAGTCTCAAAATTCAATACAAAACGTGTTAAATTTCATAGAGGCAGATGTTAGAAAACGGGGAAAAAAGTTGCCAGGTCTCCTCTTCTTTGCGCAGAATACCGTGAGTCTCCACCGAGCCATTGCCTGTTACTAATGGAATGAGTTTGTTCCCGGCAAGGTGGAGAACGCGGGCCGCAAAATAGGCCGAAATAAGCCAACCGAATTACGCCAACGGAGAAACTCGCACGATGGTGGAAACAGGAGCAGCGTATGGTGATTAATTGTCTAATTGGAAGTTGTTCGTGATTAAAACCGAGTTGGAGGTTGTTAGTGATTAAAACAAAGGTAATTATAGCATAGTTTTTTTGTGTGCAGATGTGTTTTGGTGTGTGTGTGTGTGTGTGTGTGTGTGTGTGTGTGTGTGTGTGTGTGTGTGTGTGTGTGTGTGTGTGTGTGTGTGTGTGTGTGTGTGTGTGTGTGTGTGTGTGTGTGTGTGTGTGTGTGTGTGTGTGTGTGTGTGTGTGTGTGTGTGTGTGTGTGTGATAATGGTGGTGCTGATAACGATGATGATGACTAAGAACACTGAATAATGATGATGATAATTTAAATAATAGTAATAATAATAATAAATATAATGACAATAATATGAATAATAACAATGATAATGAGAATTAGAAGAACAATTTAAAGATGGAGGGCAGAAAACAATTAAAATTAGTGGGAACCTATTAAAGCAACTTTTTTTTATTAAATAGAAAAAAACAAAAAAACACGGACAACCATCATCATAATAACCAATCCAAACACCAAAAATTATAATAACCTTCTACAGCCTGCCTCTCTCTCTCTCTCTCTCTCTCTCTCTCTCTCTCTCTCTCGTCTCTCTCTCTCTCTCTCTCTCTCTCTCTCTCTCTCTCTCTCTCTCTCTCTCTCTCTTCCTCTCTCTCTCTCTCTCTCTCTCTCTCTCTCTCTCTCTCTCTCTCTCTCTCTCTCTCTCTCTCTCTCTCTCTCTCTCTCTCTCTCTCTCTCTCTCTCATACACCCTAGTGGACAATATCGACAATCATTTCCATAACTTAACTCATTTTAATATTTCCGTTCATATTTCAATTTCAGATATTATTTTTTGGCACCTGATAATAACCTGGCCCTTCATTCCTCCCTCTTCTTGGGGCGTAAGTTTTCTGTTGACGTTGGAAAGGCAATTTGGGGAAAGATTTAAGGGCAATTCTCTCCCTCAGAAGGATATTCAATTTGCCATAAATACTATTGCCCCTCCTCCTCCTCCTCCTCCTCCTCCTCCTCCTCCTCCTCCTCCTCCTCCTCCTCCTCCTCCTCCTCCTCCTCCTCCTCCTCCTCCTCCTCCTCCTCCTCCTCCTCCTCCTCCTCCTCCTCCTCCTCCTCCTCCTCCTCCTCCTCCTCCTCCTCCTCCCCAGTTGTCCGTGCGGTCCACCTTTATTCCCTTTCATCATCAGCATTTTAGGGCAAGACACCTTTCAGGATTCAGATTTTCCCTCATTTTCTCTCCCATTTCGCTATTGATTCTGGATTCAGTAGAGTGGACGGAAGGAAGGTTGCATGGTGTGTGTGTGTGTGTGTGTGTGTGTGTGTGTGTGTGTGTGTGTGTGTGTGTGTGTGTGTGTGTGTGTGTGTGTGTGTGTGTGTGGTGTGTGTGTGTGTGTGTATTCATCTAGTTGTATTCATCTAGTTGTATTCATCTAGTTGTATTTTACAGGGCCAGAGCAACGCTCGTATGGTCCCGTCTCCATATCATCATTTGTATCATTCATCCGTAGTGCTTTGTGTTGGCCGAAGCCAGCACCCCGGAGAGCAGGTCACAAACCCCGGCTAACACCCGGTACCCTTTCACTGCTGGGTGGACAGGGGCTCGGGTTTTAAGGAAACAGCCTATCTGTTTTCCGCTCCGCCCGGGGATCGAACCCGGGACTTCTCGGTTGTAAACCGAGCGTGCTAACCACTACACTACGGAGTACCCAATAATTTTTGGTTTTTTTGTGTGCAGATGTGTTTTGGTGTGTGTGTGTGTGTGTGTGTGTGTGTGTGTGTGTGTGTGTGTGTGTGTGTGTGTGTGTGTGTGTTGGGGCGAGGGTAAGTGTGCAGTGTTGTGTGTGTGTGTTTGTGGAAGGGGTACGTGCGTGCAAGGGTGTGTGCGGTGTTGCGTGCACTAATATGGCATTACACCCGTTGAGTGCGTCGGGAAAGCATTAGATACTCACTTTATTCATGAGTATTTGATCATAGGCGAGTTTTTGACATAAGGAGGGAAGGGAGAGGCGAGAAAATAAAAGAGTTCATGAGTAAGGTAACATATTTAAGTTTTTTTTTTTTTTTTTTTGCTCTAGTAGTTGGGTTGGCTCTTTGTCTTGTTGTTGTTGTTGCTTTTTTTTTGTTTGTATGCCTCCGGGCGATAAAAAAATCATTATTATTATTATTATTACTATATTTCAAAGTACTAAACCATCTATAACATAAAACAAAAACACATGAAAGTATAATAAATCTCTTTCTTTTTAGACTGAAACATAAAATAAAGAATAGATGGCCTGCATTTCGAAACACACGAAATATAAAAACACAACTGGCAATCTTTCACTTTTTTTGGTTTTCACGAGAGATAGACAACGCACTGATGGTTATCTAGGACGGAAATACTCCAAATTGCCGGACCATAAACCGCACTTAAACACTTAAACCAATTATCCCCATCAAAACACAGCAAAAAACCATACCCGTAATTTTTCTTTCATCTATATATAAACTGCATGAGAGAGCGAGAGAGAGAGAGAGAGAGAGAGAGAGAGAGAGAGAGAGAGAGAGAGAGAGAGAGAGAGAGAGAGAGAGAGAGAGAGAGAGAGAGAGAGAGAGAGAGAGAGAGAGAGAGAGAGAGAGAGAGAGAGAGAGAGAGAGAGAGAGAGAGAGAGAGAGAGAGAGAGAGAGATAAGAGAGAGATAAGAGAGTTATACACATATTCACCTCTTTGACAGGAAAGCTATATGCAACGTATCAATTATTATTCACTCGTACTGACGCGATGTTTATCAATAGCTCGCTGGACTAGATAAAATATGACGCAAATGTAACAGACCGAAATAGCCGTTGACGTAAGCACGGTGACGCCTCGGGTAGTTAGTGATTCAAGGTGAGGCTGTCATTAGCTACAACACCTGGTGATATGCTATGAAGGGATTAAAGCGATTGACTCACCATTTTAACGACATAGATTCAAAGCTTAAGTCACTTCACAATAATCTCACGTCAGTTACCTATTCATTCATGCAATTTTGGGGGGGCGATATTGGTGGTCGGTATTTGTCTCACTACATTCATTTTTGACTTTTTTTCCCCCTTTTCTTTTTCTTTTGGGGGGCGATTTTTTGGGGGGCGATATTTTTTCTTTTGGGGGTCGATATTTTTGGGGGCGATATTTTTTCTTTTGGGGGCGATATTTTTGGGGGGCAATATTTTTTCTTTTGGGGGGCGATATTTTTGTTGGCGATATTTTTTCTTTTGGGGGACGATATTTTTTCTTTTTGGGGGCGATATTTTTGGGGGGCGATATTTTTTTCTTTTGGGGGGCGATATTTTTGGGGGGCGATATTTTTTCTTTTGGGGGCGATATTGATGGTCGGTATTTGTCTCACTACATTCGTTTTTGACTTTTTAATCCCACTTTTCTTTTTCTTTTGGGGGCCGATATTTATGGGGGGGTATTTTTTCTTTTGGGGGGCGATATTTTTGGGGGGCGATATTTTTTCTTTTGGGGGGCGATATTTTTTCTTTTGGGGGGCGATATTTTTTGGGGGCGATATTTTTTCTTTTGGGGGGCGATATTTTTTGGGGCGATATTTTTTCTTTTGGGGGGCGATATTTTTGGGGGGCGATATTTTTGGGGGGCGATATTTTTGGGGGGCGATATTTTTTCTTTTGGGGGGCAATATTGATGGTCGGTATTTGTCCAACTACATTCATTTTTGTCTTTTTTTTCCCACTTTTCTTTTCTTTTTTTTACTGTTCGATTTATTATTTTAAGTTTTGAAAATCTACTATAATGTGTATTTTGATCTTTTGATTATTTTTTGGATGCAACTGTACTTTTTCCCCCTTTTCTTTCCTTGTAATTGTTCGATGTATTTTTTTAAGTTCGGAAAATATACTATGATATGTATTTTGATTTTGATATTTTTTGAAGGGGAAGAAACTGTATACTTTTAATGTCTTATTAATCTATTAAATATATTATTCTTTTTCTTTTAATTTTAGTATTTTGTCATTTTGCTTTATAATCATAGTAGTTCTTCATATTTCTTTCTAATTATAATATGTCATCTTTTCTCTTTATAACTATAGTATTTTGTCATGTTATCTTCACAATTATAGTATTTTGTTATTTTTCTTTCTAATTATAGTATTTCATCATTTTTCTTTATAAATCATAGTATTCCCTCATATTTCTTTCTAATTATAGTATTTTGTCATTTTGCTTTATAATTTTGTAAGTACTGTATTGGCACTATATAATGTCACGTTCAAGTTCACTTCACAGTCACGCTAGCAAGTCACTTCACTCACCCCTTGTTGTTTTGTAACCTCAGTCACTTCACAATCATCAAAATACACAATATAGTAGATTTCCCAAACAACAACAAAACATTGAACAGTTAAAAAAAAAAAAAGGGGGGAAAAAAAAGTAGTTTCATCCCCTCTAAAATCACAAAATCAAAATACACATTAGAGTAGATTTTCAAAATTTAAAAAAAATCACATCGAACAGTTAAAAAAAGAAAGAAAAGTCCTACTGTATTTTTATGTATTAGTTTCGTGTGCAATATTTCATAATTTACCGTGATACTTGCGTGTCTTCCTTTTATTATTTGTAGGATTAAGCTATTTTGTAGTCTGACTCTTGCTTGAATATCTTTTTTATCTCACTGTGACAAAAGGAAAGAAAAGTCCAGAAAAGAATGTAGTGGGACGAACACGACCATAAAGCTGCTGAATGTGCAAAGAGAGCCAACCAAACAAGTCCCCAAAAAGTGTACTTTGAGAGCCGTTCAGTGACTTGGTTCTAATTTCCCTAAGTAAAGGGTGGTCTCCGGCTCCCCAAGAGCGGTTCGGGGAAAGGACGATAAAGGGGGCGAGGGGGGTGGGTGTTTAAAGCCTCTCAAGACCCGATTGGCTTTTGACCTCGACAGAGAAATTGAAGATACGAACTCTACTCTACTCTCTCTCTCTCTCTCTCTCTCTCTCTCTCTCTCTCTCTCTCTCTCTCTCTCTCTCTCTCTCTCTCTCTCTCTCTCTCTCTCTCTCTCTCTCTCTCTCTCTCTCTCTCTCTCTCTCTCTCTCGCAGGCGCCCATATCACACAGGAACTACCACGTGTAGGTCTCACAGCCTCTTGTAGCTTCCTTATTGGTGGTGGGTATAGTAGGGTAATGGTGGGTAATGGTGGAAGAGGGTATAGATAAAATGAAGAATTTTAAATCGCCAGGACCAGATGAAGTGTATCCCAGGGTATTAAAGGAATGCAAGGAGGTTGTTAGTGAGTCGTTAGTGCACATTTTTAGGAAATCGGTTGAGATAGGCGATGTGCCATTATTGTGGAGGAAAGGAAATGTTGTTCCCATATTTAAGAAGGGAGGCAGAGGACTAAAGTCAAATTATCGACCCGTAAGTCTAACGTCAGTGGTGGGTAAATCATTGGAATCTATTATTGCAAAAAACATTAGAGAGCACTTAGATAAACATAGTTTGATCAATGATTCACAACATGGATTCACTAAGGGTAGGTCATGTCTCACCAATTTATTGAGTTTTTATAGGAAAGTTTATGAGACGGCAAATAATGATAAGGATTATGATATAATATATCTGGACTTTAGTAAGGCATTTGACAAAGTACCACACGAGCGACTCTTAAATAAGGTTAAGGCTCATGGAATAGATGGGAAGGTTCTTCATTGGATCAGAGCTTGGCTAAGTAATAGGCAACAAAGGGTTACAATTAATGATTCTAAATCTGAATGGGGACTGGTGACAAGTGGAGTTCCACAAGGGTCTGTTTTGGGTCCATTACTATTTTTTATTTACATCAACGACTTGGATAGTGGGATTATCAGTGATATCAGCAAGTTTGCTGATGATACTAAGGTAGGTAGGATTATTGGATCACAGTCTGATGTAAACATATTGCAAGGAGACTTAGATAAACTTAACGAGTGGGCATTCAGATGGCAGATGGAATTTAATATTGATAAGTGCAGCGTTATGAATGTTGGTAGA
>JACEEZ010022645.1:62500-75000 GCA_016584305.1 Chionoecetes opilio
ACAACCTGGAATTGGCTTAACCACAATAACACACACACACACACACACACACCACACATACACATACACATACACACACACACACACACACACACACACACACACACACACACACACCACACACACACACACATACACACACACACAATTGGCTTAACCACAAACAATCCTCCTCCGTCTTATTTTCCGTCAATCCCAAGCGAGAAAAACATATACGGGAAAAACATTGCATCAGCCGGAGAGAGAGAGAGAGGAGAGAGACGAGAGAAGAGGAGAAGAGAGAGAGAGAGAGAGAGAGAGAGACGAGAGAGAGAGAGAGAGAGAGAGGAGAGAGAGAGAGAGGACAGAGAGAGGAGAGAGAGAGAGAGATGAGAGAGAGAGAGGAGAGAGAGAGGAGAGAGAGGAGAGAGGATGAGAGAGCAGATAGAGAGAGAGAGAGGAGAGAGAGGTAGAGAAGAGAAGAGAGATTAAATAGAGAGAAAGATAGATAGAGATAGAGAGAAGAGGAAGGATGAGAGAGAGAGAGAGAGGAGAGAGAGAGAGAAGAGAGAGGAGAGAGAAGAGAGAGAGAGAGAGAGAGAGAGAGAGAGAGAGAGAGAGAGAGAGAGAGAGAGAGAGAGGAGAGAGAGAGAGAGAGAGAGAGAGAGAGAGAGAGAGAGAGAAGAGAGAGAGAGAGAAAGATAGAGAGAATGTGTGATAGAGAGAATAATACATTGCTTCCATCCCAAATTCTTGACAAATTAGGTAACATGTTTGTCAGAGAAATGATAACAAGAAATGTATATTTATTCATGGAAACAAATTTACTTCAAGAATTGACCTCCCAGATGGCAACACGGCTGTATGACATCCACTCTTCTCTCTCTCTCTCTCTCTCTCTCTCTCTCTCTCTCTCTCTCTTCTCTCTCTCTCTCTCTCTCTCCCCTCTCTCTCCTCTCTCTCTCTCTCTCTCTCTCCCCCCTTCCTTTACCCTCCCCCCTCCTTCGTTAGTGTGAAGGAAAGGAGAACACAAAAATAAGATGGGTCGGGAGGGGAGATGAGAGAAAGAGAAAGAAAAAGAGAAGGAGAGAGGAAGGAAAGAAGGGGGCGAGTGAAGTGAAAGGGAGGGAGAAAAAAGAAGACAAAACTATTTCAAATATACTGATAGACAAGAGAGAGAAAAAAAGAGGGAAGAGAGGGGAGAGAGGGGAAGAGAGAGAGAGAGAGAGAAAAGAGAGAGAGAGAGAGAGAGAGAAGGAGAGGGGGGAGAGAGAGAGAGAGGGGAGAGAGAGAGAGGAAAAGGAGAGAGAGGGGAGAGAGGAGAGGAGAGGGGAAGGGGAGAGGGGTTTTAAAAACTAGATATCACGAAAAATAAAAAGGCCTAGCGAGCAACAAAAAAAGATGAGAAGGATACAAAAATAATCACACGACGAAGACAATTTGTAGAAACAGAACAAAAAACATTCCCCCCAAAAAAAAAAAGCAATCAACCAAAGACGAAGACAAAAGAAAACATCATCGAAATACACCAACATTCTTTCCCCTAAGATTGTACATACACACAAGTCTAGACATCGAAATAAAAATAATATAAATTCTCCCGTCACAAGAAGGCGGAGCGAAACCTTTGAAATGTTTCCCTAAGCTGCAACAAGTCTGGTCACAGGAAGGAAAACTCGTAAAGGAAACTTGAGGTAATGCACAAAAGAGTCAAAGGAAGAGTTAGGTGTGGAGGAGGGAGGAGAGAAGAGTGCCGAGGAGGAGAAGTGAGGAGAAGTGAGGAGGAGGAGGAGGAGAAGTGAGGAGGAGGAGGAGGAGAAGTGAGGAGGAGGAGGAGGAGGAGAAGTGAGGAGAAGTGAGGAGGAGGAGGGAGGAGAGACTTGTGCCGTGGAGGAGGAGTAAGGAGAAGTAAGGAGGAAAAGTGAGGAGAAGTGGGGAGGAGGGAGGAGGGGGAAAGGAGGAGGAGGAGGAAAGGGAGAAATGTCGAGGGGGGAGGAGGAGAGAAGTGCGAGGGGGGGAGGAAGGAGAGAAGTGCGAGGAGGAGGAGGAGGGGGGGAGGAGGAGGAGGAGAGGGGAGGAGGAGGAGGAGGAGGAGGAGGGGAGGAGGAGGAGGAGGAGGAGGATGTCGAGGGGGAGGGGGAGGAGGGGAGGGGGAGGAGGAGGAGGAGGAGGGGAGGAGGAGGGGGAGGAGGAGGAGGGGGGTGTCGAGGAGGGGAGGAGAGTGCGAGGGGGAGGAGGAGGAGAGGGGGAGGAGGAGGAGGAGGGGAGGAGGAGGAGGAGGGGGAGGGGAGGGGAGGAGGAGGAGGAGGAGGAGGGGAGGAGGAGGAGGAAGGACGTTGAGGAGGAGGGGGGAGGAGGAGGAGTAGAGGAGGGAAGGGGGAAGGTCGAGGAGGAGGAGGAGGAGGAGGAGGAGGAAAAAGGGGGAATGGAGGAAACTTTCGCAGGAGGAAAAAAAGGCAAAGGGGCTGCAAAAGGGTGTGAAGAAACAAAAAATCTCAAATACAAAGCTGAGGAATGAGAAGCAGATCAAAAGGAACATTTCAGGTAAAATACTAAAAGGTTAGAAAAGTCAGAGTTTATGTAGACAAGGCGTCGTGCCCTTAGTCATGACCCTGAGCTGGGAAGGAAGGGAGGGAAGGGAGGGAAGGGAGGGAGGGAAGGGAGGGAAAGGAGGGAAGGGAGGGAAGGGCTGGAAGGGAGGGAAGGGAGGAGGAAGGGAAGGGGCGGGAAGGGAGGGAGGGAAGGAAGGGAGGGAAGGGAGGGAAAGGAGGGAAGGGGAAGGGAAGAGGAGGGAGGGAAGGGCGGGAAGGAGGGAGGGAAGGAAGGGAGGGAAGGGAGGGAAAGGAGGGAAGGGAGGGAAGGGAGAGAAGGAAGGAGGGAAGGGGGAAAGGAGGGAAGGGAGGGAAGGGAGGGAAGGCGGAGGGAGGGAGGGAGGGAAGGAGGAGGGAGGGAGGGAAGGGAGGGAAGGGAGGGAGGGAAGGGAGGGAGGGAAGGGAATGAAGGGAGGGAAGGGAGGGAAGGGAGGGAGGGCTGGAAGGGAGGGAAGGGAGGGAAGGGAGGGAGGAGGGAAGGGCGGGAAGGGAGGGAAGGGAAGGGAGGAGGGAAGGGCGGGAAGGGAGGGAAGGGAAAGGGGAAGGGAGGGAAGGGTGAAGGGCTGGAAGGAGGGAAGGGTGGAGGGAATGGAGGGAGTGGAAGGGGAGGGAAGGGAGGGAAGGGAAAGGAGGGAAGGGAGGGAAGGGAGGGAAGGGAGGGAAGGGCTGGAAGGGAGGGAAGGGAGGGAAGGGAGGGAAGGGCGGAAAGGGCTAGAAGAGAGGGAAGGGCTGGAAGGGAGGGAAGGGCTGGAAGGGAGGGAAGGGCTGGAAGGGAGGGAAGGGCTGGAAGGGAGGGAAGGGAGGGAAGGGCTAGAAGGGAGGGGAGGGAGGGAAGGGCTGGCAGGGCGCGAAATCCTTCCATTAACACAGAGGGGAAAGCCATGCATTATTTCATTAAAAGAATAATTAAGCTCCTCCGAAATACAGTAAGAAAATATATATATATATATATATACAGTCCTGTTTGTAAATATATTATTACTGACATATTTTCATGCATATTTCATTACTATGAATTTATTATTGTCACCATAATCACTATTACTGTCAGTATTATCATTATTATAAGTATATTCATTTTCATTCTAGCTTTTTTTATTCTCTATATTATCGAACCTTATACATTTCTACCAATGTTATGTTAGAAATGCATTAGATTACTATTTAAATGCATAACGTTCATATTTTACAGTCATTAGATTTTGTTGTAATGTTATTTATCTAGTCTGAGTTCCTGATTTGTAGCCAACTCAACATTATTTACAAAATTCTACAACATTCCAAAACAACAAAAATGTACACCATTATTTCTGAAAAAGACACTTGTCGAAACTTTAGGGAATAAACACAGTGTTCCTGATGCGTCCTGAGTCTCCCTCCCACCTTTTATACTCACTATTTACAAACACAATATTCATTACTACCCAAGTTATTTACATTCTGAAATAATTATGTATTTCTTTCTTCTCTTAAATTTTGTTTAAATGTTACTTTTCTAGTCTGAGTTCTTGATTTGTAGTCAACTCAACATTATTTACAAACACAACATCCATTACTACTCAAGTTAATTATGTTCTAAAATAACTTACTTTTCTTTCCTCTCTTAATCTAAAATAATTATACTTTTCTTTCGTCTCTTAAAGTGTTTACAGTAAGATGAATACACCGTGACCTCGCTTCTAAAACTGTACCCCGGCGCTCTCTCTGACTTTCTCCCCTCGTAACCTTTTCCCTCATTCCCCCCGCGGCGCGCCCTCGTGTTACACCCTCGTGAAGCAAGACCGAGGACGCGACCCCCTGTGTACCCCCCTGTGTGTCCCCTGTGTGTCCCCCTGTGTGTCTCCTTGTGTGTCTCCCTCAAGGCAAACCCACGGATATAATAACAATGACCTGCCTTGCACTCTCACTGTCTCTCACTCTCTCACTCTCTTACCACTGCAGGCTGTCACTTTCTTCCTCTCACTTTCCCTTCTCTCTCTCTTGCTTTGCATTTGTTTTGCCCTGCTTTCTCTTTTTCATTTATTGCAGTTTTGTTACTTATAGTTTTTATCTCCTGTGTCTCCGTGTCGTCATTTATAATTTGTCCTCACTCACACAAAATCGAAGCATTCTTTCTATATTTTTGAAGTAAACTCCAGTATAGATAGTCTGTTCCACCCAAAACATTCACGTAAACTTTCATTGCTTACCATAAAACACACTATAAGCACACACTTATAACTCACAACTTACTCAAAACTACAACACTACCATGAGCAAAGCGAGCGTATGAACGGGCAAAAGATACAAACCTAAGGAGATACGAAAAGGAAAAGCAAATGCAAGGCAAGGCAAGGGGAGGGGAGAGGCACTAAATCCTAAACTGAAATCACATTATCAAGGGACGAAATACCGACCTAACAAAAGCCTACCAGCCAGTCAGTCAGTCAGTCAGTCAGTCAGTCAGTCAGTCAGTCAGTCAGTCAGTCAGTCAGTCAGTCAAACAGCCAGTCAGTCAGTCAGTCAGTCAGCCAGCCAGTCAGTCAAACAGCCAGTCAGTCAGTCAGTTAGTCAGTAACATGAAAGGAAGTGAAAAGGCTTAAAATAAAGACGAAAACCAACCTAACAAAAGCCTACCAGTCAGTCAGCCAGTCAGTCAGTCACTCAAACAGTCAGTCAGTCAAACAGTCAGTCAGCCAGTCAGCCAGTCAGTCAGTCAGTAACATAAGAGGCAGGGAAAAGGCTTAAAATAAAGAGGAGTTAAGAGTAAGAGGGGTAAGAGTAAGAGGTCTCGAGGCATCATAACTTAGCTTGGGGGAAGGTTCCTGTGTGGTAGGTGAGGGTAATATCGTCCGCCACTCAGCATTATTGCCATGAGAGGGAAGCTGTGGCCACTAGGTAAGCCTGCGGTTATCCATCCTAAGATACAAGATACGAGACAAAGAGGAGGAGGATCATATGTGTGAGGATTGTGGTGTTCCTGCCTGCATAGTTGTGTGTGTTAAGTGAGAAGGGAAAGCAGTGGAGAGGCGAGGAGAGGAGGTTGATCGAGGGAGAGAAGGAGAGGATACGAGAGGATATAGAAGAAAGGAAAGAGGAGAGGAGAGAAGAGGAGAGGAGAGGGAAGAGGCGAGGAGAGGGAAGAGAAGAGGAGAGGTGAGGAGAGGAGAGGGAAGAGAAGAAGAGAGGAGAGGGAAGAGAAGAAGAGAGGAGAGGGAAGAGGAGAGGAGAGTGAGGGAGAGAAGAGGAAGAGAGGTGAGAGGTGAGGAGAGGGAAGAGAAGAGGAGAGGAGAGGGAAGAGGAGAGAAGAGTGAGGGAGAGAAGAGGGAGAGAGGTGAGAGGAGAGGAGAGGGAAGAGAAGAGGAGAGGAGAGGGAAGAGGAGAGAAGAGGGAAGGAGAGAAGAGGAAGAGAGGTGAGAGGAGATATAGGCAAGATAAAAACCAAAAAGCAAAAACAAAATGAGTATAAGAAAACAACATGTAGAAAGAAAAAAGAAACAAAGCAAAAAAGGTACCAAAAAACGACACCTTTACAACACACAAAAAAAGAGAACTAGAAAACCAGAAGAGAAGAGACCAGAAGAGACCAAGAAAAAACAGAAAGCGAGAGCAAGAAATCCTTTTGAATACAGTCGGATCATCATCATCACCATCACCATCACACCAGCACTGAGCGAGGAAGCGTGGAAGTGTATTGAGTCAAGGCAAAGCGGTGCTCCATTCGGCCATCATTACCCGGGGACACGACTACTCACGTCTCCTAATGCATGTTGCTTGATAAAACGCGGCGACGACTAAACTTATCTCTTAGGGAATGTCTCTCTCCTCTCTCCTCTCTCCGTCTCTCTCTCTCTCTCTCTCTTCTACTCTCTCTCTACTCTCTCTCTCTTCTCATCTCTCTCTTCTCTCTCTCTCTCTCTCTCTCTCTCTCTCTCTCCTCTCTCTCACCTCATCTCTTACTCTTTTCTTTCTTTATCCTCTCTTTTCGTTTAATCCTCCATCTCTCTCTCTCTCTCTCTCATCACTCCATTTCTCTCTCTCTTCTCTTCTCTCTACTCTCTCTCTATCTCTCTCTCCTCTCTCTCTCTCTCTCTCTCTCTCTCTCTCTCTCTCTCTCTCTTCTCTCTCTCTCTCTCTCTCTCTTCTCTCTCTCTCTCTCTCTCTCTCTCTCTCTCTCTCTCTCTCTCTCTCTCTCTCTCTCTGTCTACCGTGATGGATGAAGAGTGAAATGGACCACAAGTGCTTCTCAAGTTAAATCCTTTCTAATGCTTTCTTTACCTTTCTTTCTTCTTCCTTCTTTCTTTTTGGTACTTTCTTCACTTTTCACCCCTTTATTTTCTTTTTAGTTTCTTCAACTTCCTCTAAACTGGATGAGATTGGCGCTTTAGATTAATTGGAAAAAAAAAGTTTCTTCTAGTATTTTCCCGAAGACTTTCACATTCTGATTCTCCACATTTTGGTTAAAAGGAAGATCTGAATGATGGCACTTAATTTTTTTTTTTGTCTTTATTTGTGCATTTTTAACAATATATTTTTTTGGTCAGCCATAGATACAAAACTCATGTGACCTGAAGTGCATGTGATATTTTCGTACACTTATACACGTCGTTTAAAAGGGAAATCTGCGCTAAATTATGTGAAATGAAAATCCGAAAAATCTAAAATCCTTTGATCTTTTTTACCTTAATCTCATAAAAACCACGCAATTTCTCTCCACACCCACTGAAACCTGCCTCTTAAATCCACATCAAAAAGAGAAAATACGAAAAAACAGGCATTTACAGAGGGAGACGAATGGAAATAAAATAACCTTCAATTTTATGTTTCTTCAGGAAATACCACTTCACGTCCGACTACGCCCGAGATTAACTGACCATCTATCATCTATCTATTCATCTATCATCATCTATCTATTAAAAAACAATTGATTCTAGACTACGCCCATTTTTGTTCCCTTGTCCAGAGTGAGTGTGAACAATATGAACAATTTCCCGAGTGTTCCCCCGTCCCTAACAACCCCTCTACACCCTAACCACCCACCATTACTCCTACACCCTTCTCCCCTACACCCTACACCCCTTACACTTTACCCCCAACACCCTACCCCCACCATTACTCCTACACCCTCACCCCCCCCCATTACCCCCCCTCCCCCTATACCCTCACCACCCACTATTACTCCTACACTCTCCCCCTCTCATGTTTCTCTAAGTAGGCCTTAGCACATATGTGTCTGTATGTACTTCTTTGTCCTAATAAATATATCAAATCAAATCTCCCCCTTTCTTTTCCATTACTGCACCCCCTACACTCTCTCCCCCATCACAACTCGTACACCCTCTCCCCACAGCACCCTTCCCCCCTACACTCTCCCTCCTCTACACCTCACCACCCCATTACTCCTACACCCTACCCCTATACACCCTCACACCCATTATTACTCCTACACTCTCCCCTTTCTTTTCCATTACTGCCCCCACCCTACACCCTCTCCCCCATCACCCTGCCACCCTGCCCCAGACATCACCATTCCATCTGCATCCCCCACACAGTCATCAGCAATTCTCTCCCTTCACTTACGTACTTCAGGCAAGAGTCACCAATTACTCCTTCCCTATTCCAGTATTCCATCCACCTCTCCCCTTCCTTCCTAAAAATATCACCTTATTTATACCTTCTCCTCTTTATATTACAACCCAATTTCACCACATTCCTCGCACCCAAAACCCAAAGAGTCACCAATTACTTATTTCCTTATGCCATCCACCTCTCCCTTTCCTCCATAAAAACATCACCCTATTTATATACCTTCTCCCCTTTATATCGCTACCCAATTTCACCACATTCCTCGCACACAAAACCTTAAGTACACCTTTGCTAATCCACCTTTTATTACTGACCCTCCCTAACTTTTTCTATCCCTTATATATACAATGTTTTTTCCTTCTTCTCCTCTTCAACACTCCTGCTTTCTCATCACCAGTTCCTCTCACCTTAATATCCCTTTTTCCCACATCTTTCCCGCTCATTCCTTCCACCTCTCACCTCAATTTTCCTTTATCCCACATCCTCCTTGCCCATTCCTTCCACTTTCTCCACTTTAAGCCACCACTCCATATCTCCCTTGACCCTTCCTCCCCTTCGCCCCTTTCTCACGCTACACAAATCATGGATAAACATACACACACAAAAATCTTGCCCGGGAATTTCAAGAGGTCATGCAATCCAGCTAAGGTGCTAAAGCCTTTTACGAAGACCCTGATTTAGCGATGATATAACATTACTTACGTTTATGTCCTCCATTAGCGTATATCAGAGGTGCCTTTCTACCTGAATCGAAAGGCCAGATGGCGGCCCACGTTAATTCAGACTGGTAGAAAAAAATCGAAAAATGGGGCAGTAATGTGTGAAGACAAATTGAAAATAAATTGAAGACACTGAAATAATACACAACGATAAAGTTTTATGTATTAACCCCTTCACGCCCAGATCTTTCCTTTGCTATAAAAAATCGTATGTTGTTAGCCATAAAATTACGAAAAGTAACTAAATATACCAAATTAGTTAGTCGACAAGGATACTAAACAGGTCATTATCTATAAAATATTGCTTATATTCAATAAAAATCGTCTAACGGTACCCAAATTACAAAGAAAATCACGTTCTGGGTTTCAAGGGGTTAAAGACACGTGAAGAAACTGATGGATGGGGAAACAAGATGCAGCTAAAATGTACAGCTTTCTAGAGAAAATGAAGCATGTATTTAATGGAACTGTAATGGAACACAACAGAAACATATTTGTGATTCTTAAAAGACCGTAAAGAGATACTGTTAGCCTGTTAATGACTTTCCTTGGTGCATTAGTATTCCAATGACGTGAAGCAAGTAGACAAACGCGAAATAATAGAAAAAAAGCACAACCAAATAACTAATAAGAAAAATCAAAATTGAAGAACATGAAAAATACGCAGAACTTCTGGAAATAAGACGAAAAAACATCAACACTGAAATTTGTTAATAAGCAGATAGAAAAAAGCCGCCATTAAGTCATTTTCTGCTAAGTGAATGTAAGGGCAGTATGGAAAAGCCTTAACACCTAAAGAATAAATATTGCATACGATGGCTAATCTTTCCAAATAGACAAACGGTACTTTTGATTTAATTTTTCTCCATTTACATACACGTTATCTCTCTCTCTCTCTCTCTCTCTCTCTCTCTCTCTCTCTCTCTCTCTCTCTCTCTCTCTCTCTCTCTCTCTCTCTCTCTCTCTCTCTCTCTCTCTCGGCCAGAGGAATGGGATGGTGCCCCACAGCACTGCCAAAAGTTGGTTCGTCGAGATGAAGAAAGTTCATGATAGCTGCTGCAAATCTCGCCCCCAGTCCCCCCCCCCCTTCAGGCCAGGGCAGGACAGGTGACTGACAGCTAGCAATGACCTCGTCCTTGATACGCGGATGGGGTGGCCATGAGAGAAAAAAAAATGAGAAAGAGAAAAAAAAATTGGGAGAAAAAGAAAAAATGAAAGAAAAAAAATTAGACAAAAAATGAGAGAGAGAGAGAGAGAGAGAGAGAGAGAGAGAGAGAGAGAGAGAGAGAGAGAGAGAGAGAGAGAGAGAGAGAGAGAGAGAGAGAGAGAGGAGAGAGAGAGCAGAGAGAGAGAGAGAGAGAGAGAGAGAGAGAGAGAGAGAGAGAGAGACACTACGATGATCTGAAAAAGGGGCACAAACAGGAAATAACAAAAAAAACAGAACTACAGAACTAGCAACACATTCCAAAACTGTATACAAAAAATTCAACACAATAAACAAAGTAACGTACAACAACATCAACATAGTTTCATATTCGACAGCCTTCCAATACCCTACAGTCGATACAACTTAAGGGTTAGGCTTTAAAAGATAAATAAAGAAAAGTTACTGCCATAGATTCCTTACGTCTCTTGGGTATCAGGGAGCAGAAATCATTGGGAAAAGTTTGTCAGCTAAAGGGGGAGTAAGATGCGGCGTAGAATGGAAGCCGGGATCGAAGGTCGTGGTTGTGGTGGTGTAGGGAAGTGTGGTGTTCTAGGAGGCCTTGGGATATAAGATAAGATACTTTGATCCTATCTAGACACTTTGCAATTACCAACTACAAGGTTATTGACTATACAAAGCGCCACCACGCCAGGACGAACTTGGTGAGGCCTTGGGAGGAGACCGGACACTTCAACCAGCACAACTTAACCAGTGACACTTGAACCAGTACCAGATGGTCACTGGTTCAAACGGTCACTGGTTGAAATGGCCACTGGTTGAAATGGCCACTGGTTCAAACGGTCACTGGTTGAAATGGCCACTGGTTCAAACGGTCACTGGTTCAAACGGTCACTGGTTGAAATGGCCACTGGTTGAAATGGCCACTGGTTCAAACGGTCACTGGTTGAAATGGCCACTGGTTCAAACGGTCACTGGTTGAAATGGTCACTGGTTCAAACGGTCACTGGTTGAAATGGTCACTGGTTCAAACGGTCACTGGTTGAAATGGCCACTGGTTCAAACGGTCACTGGTTGAAATGGCCACTGGTTGAAATGGCCACTGGTTCAAACGGTCACTGGATGAAATGGCCACTGGTTCAAACGGTCACTGGATGAAATGGCCACTGGTTCAAACGGTCACTGGTTGAAATGGCCACTGGTTGAAATGGCCACTGGTTCAAACGGTCACTGGATGAAATGGCCACTGGTTCAAACGGTCACTGGTTGAAACGGTCACTGGTTGAAATGGCCACTGGTTCAAACGGTCACTGATGAAATGGCCACTGGTTCAAACGGTCACTGGTTGAAATGGCCACTGGTTCAAACGGTCACTGGTTGAAATGGCCACTGGTTCAAACGGTCACTGGTTGAAACGGTCACTGGTTGAAATGGCCACTGGATGAAATGGCCACTGGTTCAAGCGGTCACTGGTTGAAATGGCCACTGGTTGAAATGGCCACTGGTTCAAACGGTCACTGGTTAAAATGGCCACTGGTTCAAACGGTCACTGGTTGAAATGGCCACTGGTTCAAACGATCACTGGTTGAAATGGTCACTGGTTCAAACGATCACTGGTTGAAATGGCCACTGGTTCAAACGGTCACTGGTTGAAATGGCCACTGGTTCAAACGGTCACTGGTTGAAATGGTCACTGGTTCAAACGGTCACTGGTTGAAATGGTCACTGGTTCAAACGGTCACTGGTTGAAATGGCCACTGGTTCAAACGGTCACTGGTTGAAATGGCCACTGGTTCAAACGGTCACTGGTTGAAATGGTCACTGGTTCAAACGGTCACTGGTTAAAATGGCCACTGGTTCAAACGGTCACTGGTTGAAATGGTCACTGGTTCAAACGGTCACTGGTTAAAATGGCCACTGGTTCAAACGGTCACTGGTTGAAATGGCCACTGGTTCAAACGGTCACTGGTTAAAATGGTCACTGGTTGAAATGGCCACTGGTTCAAACGGTCACTGGTTGAAATGGCCACTGGTTCAAACGGTCACTGGTTGAAATGGCCACTGGTTCAAATGGTCACTGGTTGAAATGGCCACTGGTTCAAACGGTCACTGGATGAAATGGCCACTGGTTCAAACGGTCACTGGATGAAATGGCCACTGGTTCAAACGGTCACTGGATGAAATGGTCACTGGTTCAAATGGTCACTGGTTGAAATGGCCACTGGTTCAAACGGTCACTGGATGAAATGGCCACTGGTTCAAACGGTCACTGGATGAAATGGTCACTGGTTCAAACGGTCACTGGATGAAATGGCCACTGGTTCAAACGGTCACTGGTTCAAATGGTCACTGGTTGAAATGGCCACTGGTTCAAACGGTCACTGGATGAAATGGCCACTGGTTCAAATGGTCACTGGTTGAAATGGCCACTGGTTCAAACGGTCACTGGATGAAATGGCCACTGGTTCAAACGGTCACTGG
>JACEEZ010022645.1:87500-107500 GCA_016584305.1 Chionoecetes opilio
GGAGGGAGGGAGGAAGGGAGGGAGAGAGAGAGTGTGTGTGTGAGAGAGAGTAAGAGAGACAAAGAAAGAGACAGAAAAAGAGAAAAAAGGAGAAAAAGAAAGAAAAAAAAGAGAAAGAGAGAGAAAGTTAATATATGAAAGATAGAAATATTTAATGGATGAAATTTATGCAAGGTCCCAAAACAACACCGGGTTTCTACGTTACATAAATCAAACAATAGATAGATTAATTCTACAAAAAAATAATGAACACATAAAATACTCGCTTTGTAATACATAAATTATCACATCCTCATTTAAAATTCAATATACAAAAAGAATCTTTGGTTTAATTCATATTAATAAAAAAAATTGACCTTTCTACGAATTTGGGAAAATCATGATTTGGTGGTTAAAGGATCACAGAATTTGCATTTCATTTGTGCTTTTCATAATATATGTAAATCCCATCCGTCCAAATTGTGCACCGCAAAGCTGGAAAATTTATTTAAAAAAATACACGCACAGGATTTACGCATTCACATTTACTATTTACTTTGATATCGTGAGCTATATTTATAAAGTATTAAAGAACACCCTCATTTTTATCACTATTATTATCATTATTAGTATCTAAATTAATTATAGCCATTATTACCTAAATAAATTATAATATATTTAACTAAGCATTAAAATAGCCATTATTATTGCTATCATTACAATATTACCATTCACAACTATTTGTCATCATCACCATCATCATTATTATTATTACTACAATTATTATTATCACTATTGTGTAGACATACTGACAGGTGTAATAACAGGGGATGAAGGAGACACGGGCTGGGAAGCGAGTACTTTATTCCTGACTAGTTTTGCCTTTACTGGGCTTCATCAGAGGAACTAATTAATTACTCCTCTGATGAAACCCAGTAGAGGAAAAACTAGTCAGGAATAAAGTATTCGCTTCCCAGCCCGCGTCTCCTTCATCACCTGTTATTAGCATTATTATTAGCATTCTAGGAAAGTCCCCCATCTGCGCTTCTCGGTACGAACACTCACAGTCCACACACCAGCCTTTCACTCTGCTTCCCACACACATACGCACACGCACACGCACACGCACACACACACACACACACACACACACAGCAATACTGGGAAAAGCCATCATTGAGAACGTGGGGTCGTGAAGAGGATTGTTATTTTGACAAACACCTTCCACAAAACCATGGCTTTCATATTGATGTTGAAAATAATATTAGTAAAAAAAATAATGAAGAAAAAAACAACCTCTAAACTCTTGCTTTCATATCGAAGCTGATAGTGATAATAGTAAAAATAATGATAAAATAATGATAATAATGATAATAATAGTAATAATAACAATAATGATGAAGTAATGATGGCAATGATAATAATAATAATTCTTCACTTCATAACTTCAACAGCCAGGGATTTCCTAAAGAGATTTATCTTCATGAATAATATACAAACGGGGTTAATTTATCCGTTGAGTGGATCATATTTCGGCATTTAAATAGTGTAAATGTAGGATGGGAGAGAGGAAATGTAGGCAGGAAGGGAGGCAACAGAGCGTGGAGAGATAGAGATAGGATAGAGATAGAGCATGGATAGATAGAGATAGGATAGAGATAGAGCATGGATAGATAGAGATAGGATAGAGATAGAGCATGGATAGATAGAGATAGGATAGAGATAGAACATGGATAGATAGAGATAGGATAGAGATAGAGCATGGATAGATAGAGATAGGATAGAGATAGAGCATGGATAGATAGAGATAGGATAGAGATAGAGCATGAATAGATAGATAGGATAGAGATAGAGAGATAGATAAGATGGATAAGATAGAATGGATAGATAGATAGAGATAGAGCATGGAGAGATAGAGATAGGATAGAGATAGAGCATGGATAGATAGAGATAGGATAGAGATAGAGCATGGATAGATAGATAGGATAGAGATAGAGATAGGAACAGATAGAGCATGGATAGAGATATAGAGATAAGATAGAGAGATAGAGCAGGATATATAGAGAGAGATAGGAGAGAGGGGATGACTGTCGGGCGGAGAGTGTGAGGAGGAGGGAAGGGAGTTTCTAGGCAGAAAGGAGTAATTCAGAGTGGATTTGAAGGTTATGAGGAGTAGATTAGGAGGGATTTTCTGCTGTGAGGGAGGAAATCAATGAAAGGAAAAGAGAGAGGAGAGGAAGGAAAAGGAAAAGAGGAGAGGAAGGGAATGTCTGATAGGAGGAAAATATTGAAAAGTTGATATATGTGTTCTTAGTAGGAAGGAAACGCTTATTAATAGAGTGTAAAAGTTCATAAGCAGTAAATAAAAACATAAGTGGAAGGTAACTTTATAACGCGTAAGAGAATTAGATGTGGAAGGAAGTGCTTGATAGTTAAGGGAAATGTTCAGAAGTTAGCGGATGTTGTTCTAAATTTAGATATCTTGACGTGATAAAGTCTATAAGATATACTAATCACATATATGCACGAGGGAAAATTGAAAAAAAAACCTGTAAATCTAAAGAAAAAATTATGTATGAAGGAAAAAGGGAAAAAAAAGGAAAATCACGAGGAAAAGCTGAAAAAAAACTGTAAATCATAAAAGAAGAAAATGATCAATGAAGGAAAAAAGACAAAAGGAAAATCATGACGAAAACTAAAAAGAAACGGTAAATATGAAGAGAAAAATGATGCATGAGGAAAAACGATAAAAAAAGAAAATCTGTGGGAGTAAAATGACGAGAACAAAAAAAAATTAAAGACACGTTTCGTTCACCTCTTTCCCTTCATTTCTTCCTCCATAACTCAATCATGACCTTAATTGACCTCTTATCTCCCCTCTCCTCCCCTCCCCCCCCCTAACCCACCGTCACCTTACCCTCGACACCTCATCTCGAATTTCCACACTCTCTCCATTATTTTCCATCCTTCAAAGCCTTTCTACGAGTTAATCTACAAAACCTTTTAAGCCATTTAGCATATTTTGGATGAAATTTTAGTTGCCTTTTTCTCTCTCAATAATACAACCTGTTCAGTGCAAATTCATGCCCGTAATTTTTTTGTTCCCGGCGATTATTCAGTGATTTTTCAGTATTTTTTTAAAGTGTGAGAACTAAGAGAGAGAGAGAGAGAGAGAGAGAGAGAGAGAGAGAGAGAGAGAGAGAGAGAGAGAGAGAGAGAGAGAGAGAGAGAGAGAGAGAGAGAGAGAGAGAGAGAGAGAGAGAGAGAGAGAGAGAGAGAGAGAGAGAGAGAGAGAGGAAGAGGGAGAGGAAGAGAGAGAGAGAGAGAGAGAGAGAGAGAGAGAGAGAGAGAGAGAGAGGAGAGGAGAGAGAGAGAGAAAAAAAAAAAACCAAGGACAGAGAGACAGACACACACACACACACATACAAAACGAGGCCGCGATCATCTGACATTCAGTTACTCATTCAGGATCATGAGCGCATTGTCTATGATTTTCCACTTTTTCATGCTCTCTCTCTCTCTCTCTCTCTCTCTCTCTCTCTCTCTCTCTCTCTCTCTCTCTCTCTCTCTCTCTCTCTCTCTCTCTCTCTCTCTCTCTCTCTCTGTCATACATAAAGAAATAAACACTAACGTCGGAGGACAGAGAGAGAAAAATATATATATAAATATGAAATTGCCTGAAATACAAAATTTACATCAAAACAGTGCTAAAATGCATGATTCAGTGTGTTATTCACCCATGGTCTTGTCCACGCGAGCTGGCTCGCGATCGCCAGTTTTCACCCTCTGAGTGCGAGCTTGGAGTTCATTATTACCGATCTTTGGGCAATGCTGGGACCTCACACACCACACACACCCATCCCCTTGCTCAAGGGGGACAGTAACCGCCCGAATTTGTCAGTGAAAAATCCCCGGGAGCGCGACGATTCGAACCGCCTACCCACAGAATGGGAGCCCGGCACGCTGTCACCTGACCATCGCGCGGTGTGTCATCATCGCGCATGATTCAGTGTGTGTGTGTGTGTGTGTGTGTGTGTGTGTGTGTGGTGGGTGGGTGGGTGGGTGGGTGGGTGGGTGGGGGTGGGTGGGTGGGTGGGTGGGTGGGTGGGTGGGTGGGTGGGTGGGTGGGTGGGTGGGTGGGTGGTGTGTGGGTGTGTGTGTGTGTGTGTGTGTGTGTGTGTGTGGATATCATTACACTGCTGTCAGTGATAAATGAGTTGCATTATTTACGTGGCAATGCGTTTCACGGCCCACCGTCTCTATTTACACACTGTGGAAAGTCATGGTAAGTATTTGATGGGGATAAACTGATTTTTAGACAAATATATTAAAGCTAAAAAATTACTCATTACATATTTGTTCTTGCATACACAAATTTTAAGCGGTTGAAATTAGTAGTCTACAGTAAGTATATATCGATAAAGGAGAAAAAAATATGCACTGTATAAGGTACTTTTTTTTGTAGTGTTAATTAATTACCTGAAATTCTTTGACTGGCAATGGCAATGGACTAAAATGGCAGTAATTGTCTTAGTAAAGATGGCAATGATAATAAAGATAACTATAATAATAGTTATGATAATAGACAGTAATGAAAATAGCAAAAATTAGAATAATAACATTGTATAATATTAACTATTTCGGTAAATCATATAAACTCCATTCATAAACGCTCTTTGAAGTGTAATTACTCTCGACAACAACCAGATCGCGGGAAAGATAACACAACAAATATTCCACACCAACAAACACAAAGCAAATTAATTGAACCAAATAAACAAAGCCTTTTACTGCACCGAACAAAGCATAAATAAATCCACAAAAAATACTGCAACCTGTTATATACGCAAATAAAACATGAATTAGACATCTTTATAAGAGAGAGACACCACCTAAAATACATTGAGATATAAAGGGAACTTGTCTCTCTTATGTCTATTTTGTATCACCGTTAAACCCCTTGAGGCCCAGAGCGTAATTTCCATTGTAATTTGGCTACCATTAGACGATTTTAATTAATATAAGCAATTATTTATAGATATGACCTGTTAAGTATCCTTGTCCTCTAGCTATTTTGGTATATTAAGTTACTTTTTGTAATTTCATGGTTAACAACAGACGATTTTATATAACAAAGGAAAGATCTGGGCGTGAAGGGGTTAAGCCAAAGCAATTATTTTGTATAGTTCCTGGTTGATTTATGCAGCACGCAGACTCGCTTTTGACCTGTATAAATAAAAGGACGACGAATAAATGTTTTGCTTTAAATCCCCTCAAAGAGATGCGGCGGCGGCGACTTAAAATTGAAAATCCTTATTAATGACTGTTTTATGTGCCTCTCATTTCATCCATTTATTCATTTATTCTTTTGTGGGGGGGAGGGAAGGGGGGAGGAGGAGGAGGAGGAGGAGGAGGAGGAGGAGGAGGAGGAGGAGGAGGAGGAGGAGGAGGAGGGGGAGGGGGAGGGAAGGGAGGAGGAGGAGGAATACATAGGAATAGGAATAACAGACACCAGGAGACCTATTGGTCCATAGCGAGGGTATCTGCTGAACTACATACTACTAACTATCAACTACTTGTAAGAAAACAGTTGGAAAATGATACCATGTCCCTAAAGAGAATAGGAACATGGAAGTTTCATAGTGCAGAATGATAGGATATGAAAAATACTAACTACAACTACCACTACCACTACAACTAATCGATACGGGGGACTAGATACGAATTCGCACTATCAATACCCATTTACTTTACAGTGCGCGTTAAGTCTGTTTTTGAATATAGTTATTGTGCTGGCTCCGACAACATTTGCTGGTAACTTGTTCCATCGTTCCACGACTCTAACATTGAAATAATTTTTACGGAGATCGGTGATGCAACGTTGACCGTTTAGTTTTAAACCATTATTTCTTGTTGTCACTTGAGTTGAAAGCTCAAATAGGTTCTCTTGATTAGTGACATCAAAACCTTTTAGAATCTTAAAGGTTTCTATCAAGTCCCCACGGATTCTACGATCCTTTAAGGAAAACATATTAAGTTTCCGCAGTCTCTCTTCATAAGATGAATTTCGCAGAGATGGAATTTGTTGGTTGCTCTTCTTTGCACTGATTCCAATTTGGCTTGATCTTTTACGAAACAGGGCGACCAGAATTGAACGGCATATTCCAAGTGCGGCCTAACCAAGGACGTGTATAATTGTGTCATTACTTTCGGAGTTTTATGTTCAAAATTACGTTAAATAAAGCCCAACATCATATTTGCCTTTTTACTGGCAGCTAGGCAATGCGGACTGGTTTTCAGATCATTACTGATGATGACACCTAAATCCTTTTCCTGCTGTACTTCAGTTAACGATTTATTTTGCATTTGATAGTTATATTTGAGGTTATCGTTGCCTATATGCATTACTTTACATTTATCGGAATTGAATTTTAATAGCCATTTATCACTCCAATCTGATAGTTTGTCGAGATCACTTTGTATGAGTTCGCAGTTTTCTCTAGTATATGCTTTACCGTCTAATTTGGTGTCATCTGCAAATTTCGATATTTTAGATACAAGTCCGCAGTCCAGATCGTTGATATATATCAGAAAAAGAGTAGGACCCAAGACCGAGCCCAGGGGCACCCCACTAGTAACATCTAACCAATCAGATGCCTCGCCATTTATTACTACCCGTTGTTTACGATTTGAAAGCCAATCGCCAATCCATGAACATAATGCTCTCCTAAGCCATGTGCCCTTAGCTTGGTCAAAAGTCGCTTATGGGGAACTGTATCAAAGGCTTTCTGAAAATCAAGGTATATTACATCCGAGGGAATTTTAGCGTCCCAGTTTGAATAAATGACATTAAAAAAATCCAGTAGGTTTGTTAAGCAGGATCTCTTATTTCGAAATCCATGCTGGGAGTTTAGTATTGAGTTATTTTCATCGAGAAAAGACACTATTTTATCCCGCAATATTTTCTCAAATAGTTTAACAATCACGGACGTTAGACTAATTGGGTGATAATTACTTGCGAGGCTCTTACTCCCTTTCTTGAATATCGGTGTAACATCAGCTAATTTCCACATACTAGGAACATTTTTGACACTTAGCGATTTATTGAAAATAATCTTTAATGGGAGCGAAAGTTGACCGTGACATTCGCGAAGTAATCGCGGCGAGATTTCGTCCACCCCCACGGATTTTGCTGGGTCAGGTTTCAGCAAATACTTTGATATTTCGTCTACTGTTATCTCTCCTATTACCAGTCTATCCCTTTCGAGTCCCGCATACATGTTTACTGGTTCTGGTAATGGAGTTTCGTCTTCTTTAATAAATACCGTATTAAAGTATTCATTTAGTACGAACGCCATGCTCTTATTATCATTTACCAAGATATTATTATTATCTTTCAGTGGCCCAATACTTGTTTTGACGTTTTTCTTACTTCGAACGTATTGAAAGAACCTTTTCGGATTTGATTTGGATTCCTTTGCAATTTTTTCTTCATACTCGCGCTTTTTAGACTTAATTAGTCCTTTGCAGCGACGTTTTACGTCGTTGTATTCTTTAAATCGCAGTCTGCATTTGATCGTTTGTAAACTTTATACGATCGGCGCTTTCTGTCAATGATTTGTTGGATCTCATTATTCATCCAACTTGGTCTGTTTATGTTATTCAAACGTTTTCTTACCATGGGAACATGTTTTTCCACCAGCGATTGGAGTTTATTTGTGAACTAGCCGCAAAGCCGCCCTCCGGGCGGACTTTTTGGCTAGCTCCTGCGGAGGGCTATTGGTGGGCCTTCGGCCCACCACCTGTGTTTGGTGGGCCTTCGGCCCACCAAACATGGACTCTCCAGATAGCCCCTTCTAACTTTCCTGAAATCATGGATGTAGAAATGTATGTATTCCCCCCACCCATTTACTCACCCATTACCCATCACCCCCCACCCATTCACTCACCCATTACCCATCACCCCCCACCCATTCACTCACCATTACCCCCCACCCATGCATCCCACCCATTACCCATCACCACCACACCCATTCACTCACCCTTACCCATCACCCCCCACCCATTCACTCACCCATTACCCATCACCCCCCACCCATTCACTCACCCATTACCCATCACCACACACCATTACCCATCACCCCCCACCCATTCACTCACCCATTACTCATCACCCCACCCATTCACTCACCATTACCCATCACCACACACCCATTCACTCACCCATTACCATCACCCCCACCCATTCACTCACCCATTACCCATCACCACACACCCATTCACTCACCCATTACCCATCACCCCCCACCCTTTCACTCACCCATACCCATCACCCCCCACCCATTCACTCACCCATTACCCATCACCACACACCCATTACCCATCACCCCCACCCATTCACTCACCCATTACCCATCACCACACACCCATTACCCATCACCCCCCACCCATTCATTCAACCCCCCACCCATTCACTCACCCATTACCCATCACCACCACCCATTCACACACCCATTACCCATCACCCCCACCCATCACCACCCATTAACCCATCACCCCTCACCCATTCACTCACCCATTACCCATCACCCCCCCCATTCACTCACCCATTACCCATCACCCCCCACCCATTCACTCACCCATTACCCATCACCACACACCCATTCACTCACCCATTACCCATCACCCCCCACCCATTCACTCACCCATTACCCATCACCCCCCACCCATTTACTCACCCATTACCCATCACCACACACCCATTCACTCACCCATTACCCATCACCCCCCACACCCATTCACTCACCCATTACCCATCACCACACACCCATTACCCATCACCCCCCACCCATTCACTCACCCCCCACCCATTCACTCACCCATTACCCATTACCACACACCCATTCACTCACCCATTACCCATCACCCCCCACCCATTCACTCACCCATTACCCATCACCACACACCCATTCACTCACCCATTACCCATCACCCCCCACCCATTCACTCACCCATTACCCATCACCACACACCCATTAAACTCACCCATTACCCATCACCCCCACCTATTCCCTCCCCCATCACCCATCACCCCCCACCCATTCACTCACCCACACCCATTACCCATCACCCCACCCATTCACTCACCCATTACCCATCACCCTACATCAAGGCTTCCTCAATTCTCGCAATCCACTTTTGTTTTCACAATTCTCGCAATAGGCTGCTAAAAAAAAAAAAAAAAAAAAAGTGATCGGATCATCTCATACGTGGGCTTATGACCTTCCCCTGGTCAACCTGATTCCAAAAATGTGCCATATGAGGTGTTTGCGCCACGGGGGGCGGAACCTATACCACACACACACACACACAGACAGACAGACAGACAGACAGACAGACAGACAGACAGACAGACAGACACACTTTCGCTTATATTATTATAGATAAATTACACATGTTTTCGGCGTTATTACCATTTAGTAGGTCAATCCATTCAACTTCGCTTAGTACCCTGCTGATCTTCGTGAAATCTGCTTTATTATAATTTGGGACTAGTAACCGATTTTCTGTGATATGTACATTGCAATTTATGCCGCATCTGATTAGCCTGTGATCACTGTTTGCCAAATGTTCACCTATATCGCAGTAATCAATCAGATCAATGTCGGTAGTGAAAACTAAATCTAGGATACTATTATCCCTTGTAGGCTCACGGACCACCTGATTTAAATATACTTCGTTCACCATATCAAGCAATCGCATACCTTCTCTATCAGCAGAATTATTATTCCAGTTTATACGAGGTAGGTTAAAATCTCCACAAATAATTGTATCGTTATTATTGTTCACAACTGACATACAGGAGGCAATCAACTTCCGCATTAGATTTGGGAGGACGATATATTGTCCCAATAGTTAGCAATTTACCGTTTAGCTTAATCTTTGCGTAGACTGAGTCATAATGATCTTTGTTTACTTTATCGATTTCGATTGCTTGCAAATTTTCTTTAATGTAAAGAATGACACCTCCACCTGTTTTATGCGTGCCACAATTTAGGAATGTGGAAGAGGAGGAGGAGGAGGAGGAGGGAGGGGAGGGGGGGGGAGGGGAGGAGGAGGAGGAGGGGGGGAGGATTACATAGGATTACATAGGAATAACAGACACCAGGAGACCTATTGGTCCATAACGAGGGTATCTGCTGCACTACATACTACTAACTATCAACTACTTGTAAGAAAACAGTTGGAAAATGATACCATGTCCCTAAAGAGGATAGGAACATGGAAGTTTCATAGTGCAGAATGATAGGATATGAAAATACTACTACAATACCATACACTACAATAATCTACGGGGGACTAGAATGATCGCACTATCAATACCCTTTTTGGCTTGATTTTTACGAAACAGGGCGACCCAGAATTGGGAACGGCATATTCCAAGTGCGGCCTAACCAAGGACGTGTATAATTGTGTCATTATTTTTCGGGAGTTTTATGTTAAAAAGTTGCGTTTAATAACCCCAACATCATATTTGCCTTTTTACTGGCAGCTAGGCAATGCGAGGAGGAGAGGAGGAGGAGGAAGGAGGAGGAGGAGGATGGAGGAGAGGAGGAGGTAGTATAATAAGAGAATGTGGCGGAGGGAAACTGGCATATATATTGAACATTCATAAGAACACACACACACCACACACACACACACCACACACACACACACACACAACACACACACACACACACAACACACACACACACACCACACACACACACACACACACACACACACACACACACACACACACACACAACACACACACACACCACACACACACACACACACACACACACACACACCCACACACACACACACACACACACACACACACACACACACACACACACACACACACACACACACACACACACACACACACCACACACACACACACACACACACACCACACACACACCACACACACACACACACACACACACACACACCACACACACACACACACACACACACACACACCACACACACACACACACACCACACACACACACACACACACACACACACACACACACACACACACACACACACACACACACACACACACACACACACACACACACACACACACCACACACACACCACCACACCACACACACACAACACACACACACACCTACTCTTAACCTTACAACCCACATCTGTCATTTACATCCACCATCTTCTTCTCCTCCACCTCCACTTCCACCACTACCTCCTCCTCTTCCTCCACTACTACGCATGTTTACTTCTCCACCTCCATCATAACCACTTCTAACCCTTCCCCCTACCACCACCACCTCCACACACCATATAACAACCATCACCACCACCACCACCCCCACCACAACTACCATCACCATCACCACCACCACCCCCACCACCATCACCCCCACCACCACCACCCCCACCACCACCACCACCATCACCCCCCCCACCACCACCACCACCATCACCAACACCACCACTACCACCACCTCCACCACCACCACTATCACAACTACCACCACCACACCACCATCACCCCCACCACCTCCACCACCATCATCACCACCACCACCACCATCACCCCCACCACCACCTCCACCACCACCACTATCACCAACATACCACCATCACCCCCACCACCACCACCACCTCCACCACCACCACTATCACCACCACCAACACCACCACCACCATCACCCCCACCACCATCACCCCCAACACCACCACCACCACCCCCACCCACCACCATCACCCCCCCCCCCACCACCACCATCACCAACACCACCAACACCACCACCCCCACCACCACCCCACCACCACCCCCATCACCACCACCCCCACCACCACCACCATAACCCCCACCACCAACACCACCACCACCACCACCCACCATAACCCCACATAACCCCCCACCTCCACCACCACCCCCACCACCTCCACCACACCACTATCACAACTACCACCACCACACCACCATCACCCCCACCACCTCCACCACCACCACAGGATCAAGAAGCCCTTAGCCCCGCCGTCAACAATAAGGCGGTGGGTGGTGGTGACAGGCGGAGATAGAGGCGGCACAACACCTCTCCTTCAACACCTCCTTCACCGCCTTCCTCAGCCTCGCCTCCAGTGAAATAGACGATGACACAAGCAGAGCGAGGCAGAAGGGCGAAGACAGGTTGTTAAGGCTTTGAAGATAAGATTAAGATAAGATAAACATTAAGATGAGATACTTTCATCCTGTCTTGATAATTTTGACGAGGTTCTTTCTTAGTTAGACAGACTGTTAGACCGAGTGACTGTTAGACCGAGGGACCGTTAGACCGAGAAATCGTTAGTTAGACCGAGAGATCGTTAATTAAACTGAGAGACAGTTAGACCGAGACAGTTAGTTAGACCGAGACAGTTAGTTAGACCGAGAGACTGTTCGACCGAGTGACCGTTAGACCAAGAGATCGTTAGTTAGACCGAGATACCGTTAGTTAGACCGAGAGACCGTTAGACCAAGAGATCGTTAGTTAGACCGTGGGACTATTAGTTAGACTGAAAGACCGTTAGACCGTGAGACCAAAAGCAGTAATAGACCAAATTATTAATGGACCAAAGTTTTTTTTGTTTTTTGTTTACATCACAAGGAACTGGCCAAGGGCACAACAAAAATGGGTAACACAAAGCCCGCTTAGTTGCCAGTCCCTATAAAGAAGACAGTAAGAGAATAATATAAAAAAGAGGGGTGAGCCAATTTTGTTCTGGAGGTGTCTTGTTACTCTTCTTTTGAAAAGATTAAAGTCATAGGAAAGTGGAAAAATAGAAACAGGAAGAGAGTTCCAGAGTTTACCAGTGAAAGGGATGAAAGAGTAAAGATACTGATTAACTCTTGCATTAGGAAGATGGACAGAATAGGGATGAGAATGAGTAGAAAGTCTTGTGCAGCGAGGCCGCGGGAGTGGGGGAGGCATGCAGTTAGCAAGCTCAGAAGAGCAGTGAGCATGAAAATAACGGTAGAAGAGAGCAAGAGAAGCAACATTGCGGCGGTGATTTAAGGATTGAAGACAGTCAATCAGAGGAGAGGAGTTGATGAGACGAAAAGCTTTTGACTCAACCCTGTTTAGGAGAGCTGTATGAGTGGATCCTCCCCAAACATGTGAGACATACTCCATACATGGGCGGATAAGGCCCCTGTAGAGAGCAAGCAATTGGGAGGGAGAAAAAAAAGGACGCAGACGCCACAGCACACCTAACTTCTTAGAAGCTGTTTTAGCAAGAGATGAGATGTGAGATTTCCAGTTCAGATTTTTAGTAAAGGATAGTCCTAGAATGTCCATTGTAGAAGAAGGAGACAGTTGAGTGTCATTGAAGAAGAGGGGATAGTTGTCTGGTAGGTTTTGTCGAGTAGATAGGTGAAGAAATCGGGTTTTTGAGGCATTGAACAAAACAAGGTTTGCTTTGCCCCAATCAGAAATTATAGAAAGATCAGAAGTTAGGCGCTCGGTGGCATCTCTCCGTGAATCACTTAGTTCCTGTTGAGTTGGACGTCTAATAAACGACGTTGAAAAATGCAGGGTAGAATCATCAGCGTAGGAGTGGATAGGGCTTTGAGTTAGACTTAGAAGATAATTAGTAAATAATAGAAAGAGAGTGGGTGATAGGACAGAACCCTGGGGAACACCACTATTGATAGATTTAGGAGAAGAACAATGTCCGTCTACAGTAGCTGCAATAGAACGGTTTGAAAGGAAACTTAAAATGAAGGTACAGAGAGAAGGATAGAAACCGAATGTGGGTAGTTTGAAAATTAAAGATTTGTGCCAGACTCTATCAAAAGCTTTTGGTATGTCAAGGGCAACAGCAAAAGTTTCACCGAAACCCCTAAAGGAGGATGACTAAGATTCAGTTAGGAAAGCTAGAAGATTGCCAGTAGATCGCCCTTTACGGAAATCGTACTGACGATCAGATAGAAGATTGTGAGCAGATAGATGCTTAAGAATCTTCTTATTAAGTATGGATTCAAAAACTTTAGAAAGGCAGGAAGTCAAAGCTATATGACGGTAGTTTGAAGGATTAGAACGGTCACCCTTCTTAGGAACAGGTTGGATGTGAGCAAACTTCCAGCAAGAAGGAAAGGTGGAAGTAGATAGACAAAGACGGAAAAGTTTGACCAGGCAAGGTGCAAGCACAGAAGCACAGTTTTTGAGAACAATAGGAGGGACTCCGTCAAGACCGTAAGCCTTCCGAGGATCTAGGCCAGAAAGGGCAAAGAAAACATCATTCCGAAGGATCTTAATGACAGGCATAATATAGTCAGAGGGTGGAGGAGAAGGAGGAACAAGCCCTTCATCAGCCAGAGTGGAATTTTTTGCAAATGTTTGAGCGAAGAGTTCAGCTTTAGAAGTAGATGAGACAGCTGTGGAGCCATCTGGGTGAAGCATAAGAGGGAAAGATGAAGAAGAAAAATTGTTAGAGATGTTATTAGCTAGATGCCAGAAGTCACGAGAGGAATTTGATTCAGAAAGATTTTGAAATTTTCTATGAATGAAAGAGTTTTTGGTAAGCTGAAGTAAAGATTTGGCATGGTTACGGGCAGAAATATAAAGGGCATGAGTTTCAGGAGATAGATGCTTACGGTACCGTTTGTGAGCCACCTCTCTATCTCGGACAGCATGAGAACAAGCAGAGTTAAACCAAGGTTGACGGGCTTTAGGATTAGAGAAAGTATGTGGAATGTACGCCTCCATGCCAGAGACTATGACCTCAGTTATGCGCTCTGCACAAAGAGATGGGGTCTTTGACATGGAAGCAGTAATCATTCCATGGAAAATCAGAGTAGTACTGCCTTAGGTCTTCCCACTTAGCTGAGTTGAAGTGCCAGAAGCACTTCCGCTTAGGTGGGTCCCGAGACGGTACCAAAGCGATAGGACAGGTTACAGAAATAAGATTGTGATCGGAGGAACCCAACGGAGAGAATAGTTTCACAGAGTAAGCAGAAGGGTTAGTAGTTAGGAAAAGATCAAGAATGTTGGGCGTGTCTCCAAGGCGGTCAGGAATACGGGTAGGTTGCTGCACCAGCTGCTCTAGGTCTTGGAGGATAGAAAAGTTGTAGGCTTGTTCACCAGGTTGGTCAGTGAAAGAAGATGATAGCCAAAGCTGGTGGTGAACATTGAAGTCCCCAAGAATGGAAATTTCAGCTAAAGGAAAATGAGATGAGATGTGCTCCACTTTTGATGTTAGATAGTCGAAGAATTTTACATAGTCAGAGGAGTTAGGTGAGAGATATACAGCACAGATAAATTTAGTAAGAGAGTGACATTGAAGTCGAAGCCAGATGGTAGAAAATTCGGAAGATTCAAGGGCGTGGGCACGAGAGCAAGTGATGTCATTGCGCACATATACGCAACAGCCAGTTTTGGATTTAAAATTAGAATAGAGACAGTAAGAGGAGACAGAAAAAGGTCTGCTGTCAGTGCTCACAGCCAACTGAGTTTCGGTGAGGAAAAGAAGATGAGGTTTAGAGGAGGAGAGATGATGTTCGACAGAGAGAAAGTTAGATCTAAGAACTACAGTAGCTACTACAGAACTACAGATCTAAGAAAGTAGCAGTAATAATAACAATAATAATAATGATAAAGTAATACAATATCAATTACTAAACTCAATTAAACACCTTGTAAAATATAATTAGTAACTATTTCAGGTGTTGCATTTAACTAATGACATACTTCTTTACCGAATTCCCGCCAATTAAGGTCATGCAAGTCAAAGAGGCAGCCAGGGCGGAAAGTTAAGGCGTGACCTGACCCGACGCCAAGGTCAAAAAAATGTCCATATTCAGTAAGAAACTCGTGCACCAAGTTATTCAATTAGTGCTTCTGGGAGTGAGGTTGCTCGATATTCAACTCTCTCCTCTCCTCTCTCTCTCTCTCTCTCTCCCCCTCTCTCTCTCGTCTCTCTCTCTCTCCGTCTCTCTCTCTCTCTCTCTCTCTCTCTTAACTTTCTCTCCTTCTGCACTCTCTGCATCCCTCATCTATCTCTCCTCCTCTCACGTCCACGTCTCCTCTCCTCTACCCGTCTCTCCTCTCTCTCTCTCTCCTCTCCTCTCTCTCTCCATCCTTCATCTCTCTCCTCCTTTGTGTAAAATGAGCAGTTGCCTCCTATTACCGTATTCTCTCTTTCCCTTCCTGCTTTCCGTCTTTCCTTTATCATCCTCCTTTCCTCCTCCTCTTCTCTCCTTTAACCTCATTCTTATTCATTAACCCTTCTATACCCTTCTCCGCTCATCTCATTTATTCTCTACCCATTCTCTAATTCTCTCCTTTCATCCTCCTATTCTTCTTCGTCTTCCACCACCACCTCCACCTCCTCCTCCTCCTCCTCCTCCTCCTCCTCCTCCTCCTCCTCCTCTTCCTCTTCCTCTTCCTCTTCCTCTTCCTCTTCCTCCTCCTCCTCCTCCTCCTCCTCCTCCTCCTCCTCCACTCATTCCTCACGCCTAAAGATGAATGAAGAACTAGTGTGACATAATACCTACACTTGATCATTGCAATAATTTCAGACTTTAGGTTACCAGGTAGAATTAATTACATTTTAATCCTCAAAGTAACTCATTCCTTTGTCAATTAACTTATCTATGGCTATGTTAAATTAGTGGTTGCTGTTATTATTTGCAGTGGTAGGAGTAGTTAAAGTAGTAGTAGTAGTAGTAGTAGTAGTAGTGAAATTAGTGGTAGTAGTGAAATTAGTAGTAGTAGTGAATTTATTAGCATTACTAGTAGAAGTAGTAGTAGTAGTAGTAGTAGTAGTAGTAGTAGTAGTAGTAAGTAGTAGTAGTAGTAGTATAGTAGTAGCAGTAGTAGTAGTAATAGTAGTAGTAATAGTAGTAGTAGAAGTAGTAGTAGTGGTTGAAGTTGAAGTAGAAGTAGTAGTAGTAGTAGTAGTAGTAGTTGAAGTTTGAAGTTGAAGTTGAAGTTGAAGCAGATGTAGTAGTAGTAGTAGTAGTAGTAGTAGTAGTAGTAGTAGTAGTAGTAGTAGAAGTAGTGTAATAGAAGTGTAGTATAGTAGTAGTAGTAGTATAGTAGTATATAGAAGTAGTGGTATGAAGTAATAGTATATAGTAGTAGTATTAGTAGTAGAAGTAGTAGTAGTAGTAATAGAAGATAGTATAGTAGTAGTATAAAGTAGTATTATAGTAGTCAGTAAAGAGTAGATCTATATTGTACTGAAGTAGTAGAATAGAAGTAGTATAGTAGTATAGTTAGTTAGGTAGTAGTAGTAGTAGTAGAGTAGTTAGTATTAGTAGTATTAGTAGTTTGGTACTAGAGTTAGTAGTAGTATTAGTAGTAGTCAGTAGTATATAGAATACAGTCTTTCTCTTACATTCAGTATAAAGGGAAAACACTTTCTCGCAGTCTCATTACCACGGCTAATTTTCTACCAGTAAGGGAACCACTTTGATCCTTGTAACGAGTTAATATAGTGCTCAGGTAGTCAAAGCCTTCCTCTCACTAATCTATTTTGTACCCCTCCTATATCTCTCTCTCTCTCTCTCTCTCTCTCTCTCTCTCTCTTCTCTCTCTCTCTCTCTCTCTCTCAGTCTCTCTCTCTCTCTCTCTCTCCTCTCCTCTCTCTCCTCCTCTCTCTCTCTCCTCTCTCTCTCTCTCTCTCTCTCTCTCTCTCTCTCTTTCTCTAGTCTCTTCTATCGCTCTCATCTCTCTCTCTCTTCGTCTCTCATTGCTCATGGCATCCGATCCTCTCATCTCGCTCCTCTCTCTCTCTCTCTCATAAATATTTTCTTAAAGTACTTTCTAAAAAAAATAATACGCATATACATATAAGTACATACATATACAAATTAAGTCATCATCATTAGGCATCATAAGGCATCACGACCCTTTAGAATGTGCAGAGCCTACCACCGGAGCCCTCAAGGAAAAAATAAATAGCTTACGGGCGGGCGCTATAGGCTCCAACGTGAAAAAAAACACCTAAACATAAATTCGTAAATACAACAGACTGAAATAATACATTACCTTATCGAAGTGCCGTGTCCAACTTGTGGCGGGAACGGGACGCCACTCGATCCTCTTCTGTTCTGACTGAAAATATAAATGCTATAATAAATAGTCACGCAATCGAGTTATGAGATCAAAAAAATTCAAATAATCTGTGTGGCCTTAAATTACGACATCAATTACGGACTAATGAGCCTTAATTATCGCCTTTGTGATCTCCATTAATCCCAATCCACCTCAATCAGCCGCGCCACCTCATTGCTGAATTGTGATGGACACGACGGTATTATAAAGGACGACGCTCAGGCTGACTTTTGTGTGACATAATCATCAATGGATTATCACCATCATCAATCAATATCATCATTATCATCACTATTATCAAACCACAGCGTGATGGATGGTTGATCTGTTTATCTGTCCATTTCGTCTCTCGGTCTATCGGTCTCTCCGTTAGTTTCGTCTTAGTCTGTTGGTCTGTCGGTCTAACGGTCTCTCAGTCTAACGGTCTCTCAGTCTAACGGTCTCTCAGTCTAACGGTCTCTCAGTCTAACGGTCTCTCTGTCTAACGGTCTCTGTCTAACGGTCTCTCTGTCTAACGGTCTCTGTCTAACGGTCTCTGTCTAACGGTCTCTGTCTAACGGTCTCTCAGTCTAACGGTCTCTCTGTCTAACGGTCTCTCTGTCTAACGGTCTCTCTGTCTAACGGTCTCTCTGTCTAACAGTCTCTCAGTCTAACGGTCTCTCAGTCTAACGGTCTCTCAGTCTAACGGTCTCTCAGTCTAACGGTCTCTCAGTCTAACGGTCTCTCTGTCTAACGGTCTCTCTGTCTAACGGTCTCTCTGTCTAACGGTCTCTCTGTCTAACGGTCTCTGTCTAACGGTCTCTGTCTAACGGTCTCTCTGTCTAACGGTCTCTCGGTCTAACTAACAGTCTATCGGTCTAACTAACGGTCCCTCGGTCTAACTATGGTCTAACTAACAGTCTCTGGGTCCCTCGGTCAAACGCTCTCTCTCTACCGTCACTGACACATCAAACCACCAAACATGCGATCATTACGTAAATTACATTCATTCACCGCACACAAGGCTAAATCAACTTCCACCACAAAGAGGATACTAATTAACCTCCACAGCAATTGCCAAACATCAAATAACAGATGAGAGAGTTTGGTAGTTTTTTTCCTCTTTCGTATCTGATTCCGATTAACAAGCTAATCTGCGTACTGGTGATGCTGTTTGTTTATTTTTATCATTTATTTTCTAGTTTTTTTTTTTCTCTCTCTCTCTCTCTCTCTCTCTCTCTCTCTCTCTCTCTCGTCTCTCTCTCCTCTCTCTCTGCTCTCTCTCTCTCTCCTCTCTCTCTCTCTCTCTCTCTCTCTCTCTCTCTCTCTCTCTCTCTCTCTCTCTCTCTCTCTCTCTCTCCTGATATATTTGTGCCTTGGGAATCAAAATTAATTAATATCGTAAAACACCTTTTTCTTTCTTTGCCGCAAAACCAAAACGATTCTATTCTAATTTTAATTGAAATAGAGGAAGTGGAGGAGGAGGAAGAAGAAGAGGAGGAGGAGGAGGATGAGGAGGAGGAGGAGGAGGAGGAGGGGAGGAGGAAGGAGGAGGAGGAGGAGGAGGAGGAGGAGGAGTGAGGAGGTGTATATTAGATTTTCACAATTTTTATTTTTACATGATATATCACCATCATCATCACCACCACCACCACAACTACTATTACGGCATATTTAATTATAAATATTTATATTCAATTAGTCATATTTAATTATAAAGTTCCCTTTGACACATTAAAAACTCGACAGCTAAAAGTTGCAGTAGTAGTGTCAATAGTAGTAGTTATAGTAGTAAACAAGTATTAATATATTATAATCCTACCAATGCAACCAAGACAAATCCTCCCCCCCCCCCCCCCCCCACACGCACACACAATTCTGAATTAATCCGCTCAGCTAAACACTTCCAAA
>JACEEZ010022645.1:112500-115000 GCA_016584305.1 Chionoecetes opilio
AGAGAAGAGAAGAAAAAAAAAAAAAAAAAGGGGGGGGGGGGGGGGGGGTTTTGTTAAAGTGTGTATAATTTTTTCCCATCTTCCATCTATTTCTTTATAGTTAAAGAGAGAGAGAAGAGAAAGAGAGAGAGAAGAGAGAAGAGAGAGAGAGGAGAGAGAGAGAGAGAGAGAGAAGAGAGAGAGAGAGAGAGAGGTGAAGTGTGTTGTATCTTTCTATAATCTTTTCTACCTCCTATTTTTTTGAAGACTTGTTACAAAAGTTGTCTGCTTTTTCATCTGCAATATTTCTTTATTCTTCAACACATTCCTTTTTTTTTCTATTCTCTTTACAGTATTTTCTTTGCTACCTTTTTTCCCCTTCCTTCATTTCCTTCCTTCTACACTTTCATTCCTTCATCACTATTTGTTTCTTCTATCTGACTACAGTACATGTCCATCCGTCCATCTATTTCACATTATTCATTTACTGTTCCAACCCTATTCTGTTTTGCTGTGTTTTTGTGTTCTTTTTATTCATGCACCCCCCTATGTAATCCCCCCTACCACCCTACCCCCTTTCTATGTAATCCCCCCTACCACCCTACCCCCTTTCTATGTAATCCCCCCTACCACCCTACCCCCCTTTCTATTAACCCCCCTAACCCCCACCCTTTTTAAACCCCCAAAATTCTTGTTTTCCCCCCCTTTTCTTTAATAAACTTATAAACTTCTACATATAAAACACATTAATTCATCTATGTACCCCTTTCCCCCCCGTCCCTTATCCCTTCCCCTCCCGTCCCCTCCTCGTCAAACAGGTGAAAACAAGGTCAATCTCTTCCTCTTGCGTCCTCATGTTTTATCACCAGCATCTCCATTCACTACGTTGTTGTTTTTCAGAGGTTTTTTTCTCATACGTGCTTCCTCATTTCTGTTTCATTCACAATCTGATATTCAATACGAGTTTTCACCAATTCTTTTATTTCGTCTTTGATTTTTTGTCCTCTATAACATCTCCTTTTCTTCCTTCTCTTACTCTATCTCCTTCCCTCTCCCCTATCTCTCTCCCACTCCCTCCCTCCCTTTCTCTATCTCTCTTCCTACCAGTCTCCCCCTCTCTCTCCCCTCCCTCTCTATTTATATAATCATGTAACTTTTTTTTTTTTTGCTGAGATTTTCTTTTTTTCCGGCAAAGGGCGATGAAAGAGATCCGTCAAAAGGATGCAAATGAAAAATATTAAAAATCTGCACAACAAACAGACTAATTGAGACCCTCATTAACATTCTGACAAAACACCCACACCCCCCCACAAAACACACACACACCACACAAACACTCCAACACCACACACCCCACAACCACTTTGGGTACTCCGGGTGTGGGGAAGCACGCTCTGTTCACAACCCAGAAAAACCGGTTCGATCCCCGGCGGGCGGAAACAATTGGGTTGTTTCCCTTAAAAACCCCAGCCCCTGTCCACCCGCATGAATGGGTACCGGGTGTTAGCCGGGGTTTGTGACCTGCTCTCCGGGGGGCTGGCTTCGGCCACACAAAGCAAAGGATGAAATAAAAATGTTGAATGGAGACGGGGCCCCACGAGCTTTCTCTGGCCCTAAAAATAAACTAGATGAAAAAAAAAAAACCACACAAAAACACACACACACACACACACCCACACACACCAAAAAAACACACACACCCACACACCACACCCACTCCCCCCCCAAACAAACCCCCCCAAAAAAACCAAACCCCCCTTTCCTCTTTCCTATCTCTCCCTCCCTCTCTTTTCCTTTTTTTCTCTCTCCTCTTCGTTTTTCTCTCTCTCCTCTCTCCTCTCCTTCCTCCTCTCTCTCTCTCTCTCTCTCCTCTCGACAAAAAAGGGTTTACAAAATAAAATTGCCATCAAAAAAAAGCATATTAAAAAAAGCTGAAATTTCTGACAAACAATGGAAGAAGTTCATGAAAAAAAAAGACTCATTTCGCGTCAATGGCAAGTACAAAACGGGTCTTAACAAAAGGAACGACCATGACCAAATCGGCCATTAAAGAACATCAAAAAAAAAAACATAACCCAGGGATAAAAAAATTTTTAAAGAAAGAGAGAGAGGAGGGGGAAGAGAGAGAGAGAGTTTTATTCAGTAAGCAATTAATACTATGTAGGTCTGTCTGTGTGTCATTGTAAAAGTAAAATATATTCTTTTGTATTGCTTTATATGCGGCAGATGGTGTATGTGACCAGCTAGGGGGTTCCTGAGATAGAGATTCCTGTTAGAGATATGTCCAAAAACTCTCTCTCTCTCTCTCCTCTCCTCTCTCTCTCATACATCTCTCTCTCTCTCTTCTCTTCTCTCTCTTTTTTCTTTTCCTCTCTCCTCTCTTCTCTTCTCTCTCTCTCTCTCTCTCTCTCTTTCTTCTCCATTCTTCCTCTCTCCCCGTCTCTCTTCTCTTTTTCTCTCTCTCTCTCCCCTCTCTCTCAAAAATCATTTTTCATATATTCCTTGAAATCTAAAACTGTTC
>JACEEZ010022645.1:125000-132500 GCA_016584305.1 Chionoecetes opilio
TGGCAGCCTGTAGAGTTTCACGTTTGAAGGTATCCCACAGTTCTACAGGGTCCCCGAGAGCACCGAGCACATCAAACCGATTTGAGACTGCCACCGCATACTCATGAGCTTTTTCCATTTCCTAACAATTCTCCACTCACCTACCTTCCCTGATTTTTTTTTGCTCTCTCTCTCTCTCTCTCTCTCTCTCATCTCTCTCTCTCTCTCCTCCTCTCTCTCCTCTCTCTCTTCTCTCTCTCTTCTCTCTCTCTCTCTCTCTCTCCTCTCTCTCTCTCTCTCTCTCTCTCCTCTCTCTCTCTCTCTCTCTCTCTCTCTCTCTCTCTCTCTCTCTCTCTCTCGTCATTCAGCAGCATCGAGTCTGATATTGGAGTAGCTATGAAGACGCTGCCTCGCTTTTCATTTGTTCTGCAGACGTGGGTGTGTGTGTCTTGTTTTCTGTTGTTATTGTTGTTGTGTGTGTGTTGTGTGTGTGTGTGTGTGTATGTGTGGTGTGTGTGTGTGTTTTGTGTGTGTGTGTGTTTTGTCCCTCCCCTCTAACACTACCCCCGTAGCCTTCATCCTCCACGGACACGACGCTCCTAATATTTCATCGGCTTTGCACCTACCCACCCACCCACCCACCCACCATGCCCCGACCTTGTCGACCACACCACACCACACAGACCAGACCACAGACACAGACACAGACACACACACACACACACACCACACACACACACACACACACACACACACACACACACACACACACACTACACATACACACACACACACACACACACACACACACACACAATTTACAGAGGAGTGTCGTGCCCTACTCCTGTCACTCCTGCTGCTACCCTGCCAGTTGTAAGGTTGAACACAGGAAAGACCTTATTGGCATCACACCAGCAAGTCTCTTACCTCCCCCCGTTCAGCATCATCCTAACCTTACTTCTCTTCCTCTTCTAGGTCTTTTTCTTATTTTCTTTTTCTTATTTTCTTCTAAGTTTTGTCTTCTAGGTCTTCCTTCTCCTATTCTTTGTCTTCTATTTTTTTTTCTTCAAGGTTTTTTCTTCTAGGTCTTCCTTCTATTCTTTCTCTTCTAGATCATTTTTTCTTCTAGGTTTTTTCTTCTAGGTCTTTTTCTCCTATTCTTTCTCTTCTAGATCTTTTTTCCTTCAAGGTTTTTTCTTCTAGGTCTTCCTTCTTCTATTCTTTCTCTTCTAGATCTTTTTTCCTTCAAGGTTTTTTCTTCTAGGTCTTCCTTCTCCTATTCTTTCTCTTCTAGATCATTTTTTTCTTCTAGGTTTTTTCTTTAGGTCTTCCTTTTTCCCATTCCCTTGTGTTCTATATTTTTTTCCTTCAAGGTTTTTTTCTTTAGTTTCCTTTCCTATTCTTTCTCTTCTATTTTTTTCTACAAGGTTTTTTTCTTCTAGGTCTTCCTTTCTCTATTCTTTTCATTCTAGATCATTTTTTCTCAAGGTTTTTTTTCTTCTTTTTCCTCCTTTTTCTTTCTCTTCCTATTTTTTTTTCTTCAAGTTTTTTTTCTTCTAGGTCTTTCCTTCTCCCATTTTTCTCTCTATTCTTTTTTCCTTCAGGTTTTTTCTTCTAGGTCTTCCTTCTCCTATTCTTTCTCTTCTAGATCATTTTTTCTTCTAGGTTTTTTCTTCTAGGTCTTCCTTTTCCTATTCTTTGTGTTCTATATTTTTTCCTTCAAGGTTTTTTCTTCTAGGTCTTCCTTCTCCTATTCTTTCTCTTCTATTTTTTTCTACAAGGTTTTTTCTTCTAGGTCTTCCTTCTCCTATTCTTTGTCTTCTATTTTTTTTTCTTCAAGGTTTTTCTCTAGGTCTTCCTTCTCCTATTCTTTCTCTCTAGATCTTTTTTCTCAAGGTTTTTCTTCTAGGTCTTCCTCTCCTATTCTTTGGTTCTATTTTCTTCTTCAGTTTTCTCTAGGTCTTTTTCTCCTATTCTTTCTCTTCTTTTTTTTTTCTAGGTTTTTTCTCTGGTCTCCTTCTCCATTCCTCTCTTCTAGATCTTTTTTTTTAAATTTTTTCTTCTAGGTCTTCCTTCTCCTATTCTTTCTCTTCTAGATTTTTTCCTTCAAGGTTTTTTCTTCTAGGTCTTCCTTCTCCTATTCTTTCTCTTCTAGATTTTTTTTTCCAGCTTCAGTTTTGTATCTTACTGTTGTTTGTATTTTTTCATCGACCTCGTCTTTATTTTGTTTTCTCTCTCCCTTTTCTTCCTTTTTTGTTCCTTTTATGGTCTTGTTTCTCTTATTCCAGTACTCCTTTTTTTTCTTTCTTTTCTTTCTTTTCATTCCACTTTTGTTCCTTTTATGATCTTGTTTCTCTAATTCCAGTACTCGTCTTTTTCTCTGTCTCCCATTTCTTATTTCTCTTCCATTTTTGTTCTCTTTTTGGTCTTGTTTTCTCTTGTTTTCAGTACTATTTTTATTCTCTTTTCCAGTTCGTCTTGTCTTTATCCCCTGTTCCTTGCTCTCGAGGTCTTACTCTTGCGTTTATGTTGATTACAATGACACACTCTCTCTCTCTCTCTCTCTCTCTCTCTCTCTCTCTCTCTCTCTCTCTCTCTCTCTCTCTCTCTCTCTCTCTCTCTCTCTCTCTCTCTCTCTCTCTCTCTCTCTCTCTCTCTCTCTCTCTCTCTGTCTCTCTCTCTTTGGTTCCTCCTCCTCGTCCTCACCTCATGCCAATTAAAGCAAAACAATGTAACATGAACACTAACATGATTTTTCCCTCTGATCACCTTGTAGCCAGGAGGAACAAGCACCATGCAGACGTTGTTCAGAGGATTAAGCAAACAATGAACTTAAATAATCAGTGAGGGGAGCGCGGTGGCCCAGTGGTTAGCGCCTGGAAGTGGTAGAGTGAGTCCCGAGTTCGAGTCTCACCACGAGTAAATTTCTCAACAATAATAAAGAACAGAGCCGTTAGACTCAAACAAATAAAAAAAAGTTAACAAAACGACGTGAAATAAAGTTACAATTTATTTTAACATTATTTTCTAGAGATAAATTACTCAACATAGCAAGAATTTCCGTATATTGATTCCTTTACAGTAATCATTTGTATTCAATTTTTTTTCAATCAGCGTGTTTGACGAGTTAACCCCTTCAGGCTCACAACGTAATTTTCATTGTAATTAGGCTACCATTAGACCATTTTAATGAATATAAGCAACATTTTAATAGATATGACTTGTTTAATATTCTTGTCCACTAGTTAATTTGGTATATGAAGTTACTTTTTCGTAATTTTATGGCTTACAACGGACGAGTATACATAGCAAAGGAAAGATCTGGGCGTGAAGGTGTTAAAAAAGTTAACTTCAAGTGTTCAGGACGTATTCTTGAACATGTTTGTATTATGTTAATGTTAGGCTCCAACGTTAAAAAAGAAAGAAATGAAAATAGAAAGAAAAATATCGTTCATCCCGAGATATAGTGCTGTTCTCATGCATTTCCGGCTGTGAGTGATGGTGGGGGAAGCCTTCTCGCTCTTTTGTCCTCATCTCACACTAGCGACATCCAGGAATGAACAAAGCACATATCCTGACAGCTTCGTTGGAAATATACGAGCAGGCTGTTGCTTTTCACTGCTTTATGTTCATCCTCCTCTTACTGCTGCTGCTGTGTTGTTGTTGTTTGTTGTTGTTGTTGTTGTTGTTGTTTTGTTGTTGTTGTTGTTGCTATTATCAGTCTTCTTTTGTATAGTCTTCCTATTCTTTTTATTATTTTTCTTCCTCTTCTTTCTCTTCCTCGTTTTTGCCTACACAATCGGTCTTTCTCCCAAGCTTGTCTTTCCTGCTCTAAACTCCCTCCATTTTATCTCTCCTACATTAAGCTATTTTTCTTCATCGCATTCAGTGCCTCCCTTTTCCTGCTCTCTCTCTCTCTCTCTCTCTCTCTCTCTCTCTCTCTCTCTCTCTCTCTCTCTCTCTCTCTCTCTCTCTCTCCTCTCTCTCCTCTCTCTCTCTCTCTCTCTCTCTCTCTCTCTCTCTCTCTCTCTCTCTCTCTCTCTCTCTCTCTCTCTCTCTCGATAGCAGACGATAGATAACGTTAGTAGAAATCCTTATAAAGAATATAATATACATAAACAAATACATAAAAATACAGATTAATACCATGCTTAAAAGCGGAGAAAAAAAACATGTCAATGGATAGAATAACATGTGGATAACTGGATGGATAGACAGGTGGATAGCTGGATATATACAGGTGGATGGATAGACAGGTGGATGGCTGGATGGATAGTCAGGTGGATAGCTGGATATATACAGGTGGATGGATAGACAGGTGGATGGCTGGATGGATAGTCAGGTGGATAGCTGGATATATACAGGTGGATGGATAGGCAGGTGGATAGCTGGATGGATATCAGGTGGATAGCTGGATATATACAGGTGGATGGATAGACAGGTGAATGGCTGGATAGATACAGATGAATAGCTGGATGGATAGATAGGTGGGTAGATGGATGGATAGCTGAATGGATAGACAGGTTGATAGCTAGATGAATAGATAGGTAGATAGACAGATGGATAGACAAATGGATAGACAGGTGGATAGACAGGTGGATAGACAGGTGGATAGACAGGTGGATAGACAGGTGGATAGACAGTGGATAGACAGGTGGATAGACAGGTGGATAGACAGGTGGATACACAGGTGGATAGACAGGTTGATAGACAGGTGGATAGGTCACTCATGTCTTATTCTCACATTTCCATGCATCCTTCAGAGGCATAAATAACTAAAGCATTTCTTTCTCTCATATAACACGCGCCCGAACACTTTCTAGCCAGCTTAATAAAATATCTCCTCATTAAACTAATTAACTTGCCAGCATCTCATTACTAAAGCACTTCATACCTGCCTCATTTATGTCTTACACCACTCTCTCTCTCTCTCTCTCTCTCTCTCTCGTCTCTCTCCTTCTCTCTCTCTCTCTCTCTCTCTCTCTCTCTCTCTCTCTCTCTCTCTCTCTCTCTCTCTCTCTCTCTCTCTCTCTCTCTCTCTCTCTCTCTCTCTCTCTCTCTCTCTCTCTCTCTCTCTTTCATTTTCTCACTCTTTTATTTCAGTTTTATCCTTTTTTATCATTTTAATCCTCTTTATCAATGTCTTTTTTTTTTCTTTCTCTCTCTCTCTCTCTCTCTCTCTCTCTCTCTCTCTCTCTCTCTCCTCTCTCTCTCTCTCCTCTCTCTCTCTCTCTCTCTCTCTCTCCTCTCTCTCTCTCTCTCTCTCTCTCTCTCTCTCTCTCTCTCTCTCTCTCTCTCTCTCTCTCTCTCTCTCTCTCTCCTCACAAATCAAAAGACAAACATCTACCTATCTAGTCAAACAGTGAGACAGACAAAGATAAACAGACAGACAGACAGACTGAGACACACACAGACAGACAAACAGACAGTTAAGTAAATAAATCATCAACACGCTCGTGGCAATTAACAAGGCTCATTCGTCATCATAAATACAAAGGTGCAAGAAAGACAGGAATACTTGTCAACACACATACCCTCCCGCCGCCTCTCCCTCGACCTTCCCGTGACTTGTAATATGGGTGAAGGTCGAAGGACGAAGGTTAAAGGTGGTGAGGCCCTTTTTGTACCTTTCTCTCCTTGTCGCTTTGTAATTCAAGGACATACAAACACTGGTGATATGTGTGTGTCTGTGTGTGTTTGTGTGTGTTTGTGTGTGTGTGTTTGTGTTTGTGTGTGTGTTGTGGGGGTGTGTTTGTGTGTGTTTTGTTGTGTTGTTGTGTGTGTGTGTGTGTGTGTGTGTGTGTGTGTGTGTGTGTGTGTGTGTGTGTGTGTGTGTGTGTGTGTGTGTGTGTGTGTGTGTGTGCTGGTGATGATAGAAGTGGCAGTAGAAATTGTAGTAGTAGTAGTAGTAAAAGTAGTAGTAAAAGTAGTAGTAGTAGTAGTAGTAGTAGTAGTAGTAGTAGTAGTAGTAGTAGTAGTAGTAGTAGTAGTAGTAGTAGTAGTAGTAGTAGTAAAAGTAGTAGTAGTTGTAGTAGTAGTAGTACTAGTACTAGTAGTAGTAGTAGTAGTAGTAGTAGTAGTAGTAGTATAGTAGTAGTAGTAGTAGTAGAAGTAGCAGTAGAAGTAGTAGTAAGAAAACAAGATAAAAATAGTAGTAGAAGTAATAGTAAGAATACAAGATAAAAATAAAATAGAAAGTTCAAGAGTCAATTTTCACACAAATAACCAAAACAAAGCCGCAATTTAAATAGAAAAGAGGGAAACTAAGTGAATCAAGGAAGGAATCATGTCATCACTTTAAACACAATCTCCAATCTCAACTCCACTTCATTGATATTCGAGTATTAAGCAGTGATTGAGGGAACGGGAACGACACTGCTGCCCTCTGCTGATCGACAGGGGAATGTGGTAAACTTTCATCCAGTATTCTTTTGTTTTTCTTGAGGAGAGGAAGAGAGGGAGAGAGAGAAAGGTAAATGTCAGATATCACAAACACGAGTGAAATATATATCAGGATCTATTTTGAAAAAAGGTCGTGAGGAACTATTTTTGTGGGTGAGAATACATAGGGCGATATCTACCCTTCCCCCTTAACAAAAATATAGACTGGATTAGGAATATATATTTCTCTATATTGGGACGGAGGCCGAAAAGACGTAAGAAATAAAAAATTGTAAAATGTCAAACGAAAAGGTGATTGTGATAGTAGAAGTAGCAGTATAAATTTCAGAAGTAGTAGTAGTAGTAGTAGTAGTAGTAGTAGTAGTAGTAGTAGTAGTAGTAGTAGTAGTAGTAGTAGATGTAGTAGTTGTTGTAGTTGTAATAGTAATAGTAGTAGTAATAGTAATAGAAGAAATAATGGTTGTAGTAGTAGTAGTTGTTGTTGTTGTAATAGTAATAGTAGTAGTAATAGTAATAGAAGAAGTAATAGTAGTAGTAGTGGTATTTTTCTCACTAAACTAAAGTCCCTTGTAGAGTGGGAGGCCAAGGCTACAGCTACAGTGCCCTTATTTATACAGTGACCTTATTTATGCAAAGTCCTTTTCTCGATCCAAAAGGGGCCGAGCCTAGTATTGCATAATGGATGAGAAAGAAACTCCAGTGGACTCAACCATAGAGCAAGAAAAACACCATCATTTTCTTTGAGTTTCCAATTTTTTTATTGATACTAGATTTACTTTGCGTTGCGAGATCTTGTATTCTCCTTTTGAAATATTTGAAAATCTGTTATTTTTAGATTTTTCATTTATTTTATTTTGTGTTGTTGATTCCTCTCCATTTTATAAGCCTTCAAAAATGTTCACCCTTGGACAACCTGATACGGCAAAGAACAAAATTTAATATCATTCTTACTACGATTCAACTTAACATTTCCCTTTGACATCCAATAAACTTAAGTATGTGTGGCATCGATTTCCTCTATTGACATGGAAATTCTCCGTAAAAAAGGGCAGCTGTGAAAGGAATATAGACTGACTTAGGAGTTCATATTTTTTGCCATCGATAACAAGAATTACAGCT
>JACEEZ010022645.1:135000-140000 GCA_016584305.1 Chionoecetes opilio
TCTCTCTCTCTCCTTCTCTCTCTCTCTCTCTCTCTCTCTCTCTCTCTCTCTCTCTCTCTCTCTCTCTCTCTCTTCTCTCTCCTCTCTCTCTCCTCTCTCTCTCTCTCTCTCTCACATTACTACTTGCAGACAAAAATCATTAGAGTATATAAACTTTTAGAACAACAACGAGGAGACAAGGAGGAAGAAGAAAATAAAAATCTCTATTGAGGAAGAACGTGGAGGAAACGTGGCATTTATAAATCTCTCTCTCTCTCTCTCTCTCTCTCTCTCTCTCTCTCTCTCTCTCTCTCTCTCTCTCTCTCTCTCTCTCTCTCTCTCTCTCTCTCGTGTGCCAAAAGGGGTGAACGACGGTAAAAAGACGAAAGCAAACTCTTTATGTAAACACGCAAGTAAACAGTGGTACGATAACACACACATCCTGATCAGGTTCAAGGGAGTTATGATGCGCAGTCCTCCATATGCCCTTGATAAAAACAAGCACTTAGACCCTAAAAGTTAGTTATTATCATGTATATATGTATAAAAAAAACTATAAGAAGAAAGAAAAGTATAAAAAAAAGTCTAGAAAAGTATATAAAAAAAGTCTAGAAAAGTATAAAAAAAATTCTAGAAAAGTATAACAAAAAGTTTAGAAAAGTATAAAAAAAGTCTAGAAAAGTATAAAAAAAAGTCTAGAAAAGTATAAAAAAAAGTCTAGAAAAGTATAAAAAATAGTAACTGAAAGAAGAGGATAAGGAGAGACAACAAAGATAGTGATGCAATACGGAATAGGGAATAAGATGTAAGGAGTAAGGAGTATACTTTTCTTCCTTCTTATACTTTTTTATACTTTTCTAGACTTTTTTTTATACTTTTCTAGACTTTTTTTTATACTTTTCTAGACTTTTTTTATACTTTTCTAGACTTTTTTATACTTTTCTAGACTTTTTTTTACTTTTCTAGATTTTTTTGATACTTTTCTTTCTTCTTATACTTTTTTTATACTTTTCCAGACTTTTTTATACTTTTCTAGACTTTTTTATACTTTTCTAGACTTTTTTTTATACTTTTCTATCTTCTTATACTTTTTTATACTTTTCCAGACTTTTTTATAATTTTCTAGACTTTTTTTTATACTTTTCTAGACTTTTTTTTTTACTTTTCTTTCTTATACTTTTTTATACTTTTCCAGACTTTTTTATACTTTTCTAGACTTTTTTTATACTTTTCTTTCTTCTTATACTTTTTTATACTTTTCCAGACTTTTTTATACTTTTCTAGACTTTTTTTATACTTTTCTTTCTTCTTATACTTTTTTATACTTTTCCAGACTTTTTTATACTTTTCTAGACTTTTTTTTATACTTTTCTAGACTTTTTTTTATACTTTTCTTTCTTCTTATACTTTTTGATACTTTTATACATGATAATAACTAGCTTTTAGGGTCTAAGTGCTTGTTTTTATCAAGGGCATATGGAGGACTGCGCATCATAACTCCCTTGAACCTGATCAGGGATGTGTGTGTTATCGTACCACTGTTTACTTGCGTGTTTGCATAAGAGTTTGCTTTCGTCTTTTTACCGTCGTTCACCCCTTTTGGCTAACGAGAGAGAGAGAGAGAGAGAGAGAGAGAGAGAGAGAGAGAGAGAGAGAGAGAGAGAGAGAGAGAGAGAGAGAGAGAGAGAGAGAGAGAGAGAGTGAGGAGGAGAAGGAGCTAATATGATACAGTCTGGAGGATCTTGTAGGGTTCCACATTCTCTCTTATTATCCAATTATACTCGTGAATTTAGAGGCATATTTTTTCCCTTTTTATTATCAACTAAAATACCATATATTTTTCTTAATATCCAAATATACTCATGAATTTTGAAGCAATTTTTCTGTAATTTTTGCATTAATAATTTTGTGTTTATATATTTCGGTCATATTTGAAGGGTTTGGCAAGTGTGTGCAGGTTGTCGTTAGTGTTCGGCGTCTACAAAAAGGGTAAGAACCCTGACTTAGAGATATGCACGTGTCATTATTGCACTGGGGAACTAATTGGAAGATATTTTGGACACCTACGTTGAGATAAGAAGAAGAAAAAGTTTGTCAATGCTTGGAACAAAAATCTAACGAATGAATGTAATTTATGACTTAACAAATGCAAGAATTATTTAAGCATGCTACAAAATTACATGAAGTTAATGTTCAGTAATGTATTTTGTAGAAACAGAGAGGGGAGAGGAGCGAGTGAAGAATAAATTGTTAAGTTTTACGTTTAAACATTTTTTTTTACATTTATTCTGTCTATTCAGAAATTCTCTCTCTCTCTCCCCTCCCTCTCTCTCCTCTCTCTCTCTCTCTCTCTCTCTCTCTCTCTCTCTCTTCTCTCTCTCCTCTCTCTCTCTCTCTCTCTCTCTCTCCTCCCCCCCCCCTCTCTCTCTCTCTCCTCTCTCTCTCTCTCTCTCCCCTCCTCTCTCTCTCTCTCTCTCACAACGCCCCTCATGACTAACAAAAGAATGTTCATCCGGCTGACTTCACAATGGCAGAGCAGTAGTTAATGTGCCTATTGTGTGTGTGTGTGTGTGTGTGTGTGTGTGTGTGTGTGTGTGTGTGTGTGTGTGTGTGTGTGTGTGTGTGTGTGTGTGTGTGTGTGTGTTTGTGTGTGGGGTGTGTGTGTGTATGTGTGTGTGTGTGTGTGTGTTTTCCTATTCGTGCCTCTGCCACCACAACGAGTTCAATAGATTCCACAGTTGCAGTAATGCCTGACTGACTGACTGACTGACTGACTGACTGACTGACTGACTGACTGAGCGACGCATCCCCATGGTTACGTAACACTATATAGAGCATAGAATAGAAATACTTCATCTCTTAATATCAACTCAGTTAAACCAGATTCTAAACACTTCCAAAAATCAATAACATCCATTAAAAAAAAACATCACAAAAAACAGCTCCTATTTGTTCACTCCATTATAAACATCACAAAAAAACTCCTTATTGTTACACGTCCCATTAAAAACATCACAAAAAACAGCTCCTATTTGTTCACTTCCATTATAAACATCACAAAAACAGTCCTATTTGTTCAGTCCATTATAAACATCACAAAACAGCTCCTATTTGTTCACTACCATTATAAACATCACAAAAACATCTCCTATTTTTTCACAGTCCCTTATAAAACATCACAAAAAGCAGTCCTATTTGTTCATCCTTATTAAACATCACAAAAACTGCTCCTGTTTTGTTCACTTCCATTATTTAACATCACAAAAACAGCTCCTATTTGTTCACTCCATTATAAACATCACAAAAAACAGCTCCTATTTGTTCACTCCATTATAAACATCACAAAAAACAGCTCCTATTTGTTCACTCCATTATAAACATCACAAAAAACAGCTCCTATTTGTTCACTCCATTATAAACATCACAAAAAACTCACTTTTCTTATTATCGTAACAAAGACAAGTGTTAAAATACTAATTAAAAGATTGCGAGTCTGTGTTTACCTGAGTTCAGTTTAGTTAATAAGTAGTTTTAGTTATTTAGTTTTAGTTTAGTTTAGTTATTTACCTCTGCAATTTGTTCACTAGCTCAATTATAAACACTACAAAAACACATCACTTTTCCTATCATCGTATCAAAGACAAGAGTTAAAATACTACTTAAGAGATTGCAAGTGTGTGTTTACCTGAGTTTAGTTTAGTTAATTATTTATCTATTGAGTTTTTGTTTAGTTTGATTATTTACCTCTCCTATTTGTTCACTAGCTCAATTATAAACACTACAAAAACGCATCACTTTTCTTATTATCGTAACAAAGACAAGAGATAAAATATTACTTAAAAGATTGCGAGTCTGAGTTTATCTGAGTTTATTTTATTTATCTAGTTTTAGTTATTTAGTTTTAGTTTCGTTTGGATATTTACGTCTGCAATTTGTTCACTAGCTATTATAAACGCTACAAAAACACATCACTTTTCCTATCATCGTATCAAAGACAAGAGTTAAAATACTACTTAAGAGATTGCGAGTGTGTGTTTACCTGAGTTTAGTTTAGTTATTTAGTTTTAGTTATTTAGTTTTAGTTTAGTTTGGATATTTACGTCTCCAATTTGTTCACTAGCTCCATTATAAACATCACAAAACATCTAACTTTTCTTATTATCGTAACAAAGAAAAGAGTTAAAATACTACTTAAGAGATTGCGAGTGTGTGTTTACCTGAGTTTAGTTTAGTTATTTAGTTTTAGTTTAGTTTGGATATTTACCTCTGCAATTTGTTCACTAGCTATTATAAACTTTATAAAACATTCCCTTTTCTTATCAACGTATCAAAGACAAGTGTTAAAATACTAATTAAAAGATTGCGAGTATGTGTTTACCTGAGTTTAGTTTAGTTAATTAGTTTTAGTTATTTAGTTTTAGTTTAGTTTGGATATTTACCTCTGCAATTTGTTCACTAGCTCCATTATAAACATCACAAAACATCTAACTTTTCTTATTATCGTAACAAAGACAAGAGTTAAAATACTACTTAAGAGATTGCGAGTGTGTGTTTACCTGAGTTTAGTTTAGTTATTTAGTTTTAGTTTAGTTTGGATATTTACGTCTGCAATTTGTTCACTAGCTCCATTATAAACACTACAAAAACACATCACTTTTCCTATCATCGTATCAAAGACAAGAGTTAAAATACTACTTAAGAGATTGCAAGTGTGTGTTTACCTGAGTTTAGTTTAGTTAATTATTTATCTATTTAGTTTTTGTTTAGTTTGATTATTTACCTCTCCTATTTGTTCACTAGCTCAATTATAAACACTACAAAAACACATCACTTTTCCTATCATCGTAACAAAGACAAGAGTTAAAATACTACTTAAGAGATTGCGAGTGTGTGTTTACCTGAGTTTAGTTTAGTTATTTAGTTTTAGTTTAGTTTGGATATTTACCTCTGCAATTTGTTCACTAGCTATTATAAACGCTATAAAACATTCCCTTTTCTTATCAACGTATCAAAGACAAGAG
>JACEEZ010022645.1:147500-150000 GCA_016584305.1 Chionoecetes opilio
TCTCTCTCTCTCTCTCTCTCTCTCTCTCTCTCTCTCTCTCTCTCTCTCTCTCTCTCTCTCTCTCTCTCTCTCTCTCTCTCTCTCTCTCTCTCTCTCTCTCTCTCTCTCTCTCTCTCTCTCTCTCTTCCAGGCGTTGTTCATTAAACTTTTGATAAAAACAAAACTTCTCTCAAAAGGTCATTTTAGGTTAGAATATTAAAACATTAAACAGCCGGCAAGTTGGTCCGTGGCTCGTCCTTCCCTTGATTGTTTACTTGTTTGTTTGTTTGGATCCACACAAGTATTCATTTGATATATATTGCTTATATTTTAGGGTCTGTGAAGAGGCAATAACTCTTCAGACGAAATAGATTTGCAATAGTTATGTATTGCAGACTTCTGATATTTTCTCTCTCTCTCTCTCTCTCTCTCTCTCTCTCTCTCTCTCTCTCTCTCTCTCTCTCTCTCTCTCTCTCTCTCTCTCTCTCTCTCTCTCTTTCTCTCTCTCTCTCACTAATGACACACAGTAAGAGTAACACCACTAACAACAATAACAACAAACCACACCACCAAAATTCCAAGACTCAATCGAACAAAGATCCAGAAAAGAAAACAACAAACTACACCCACAAAAAAAACAATAACAACAACACAAGACAAGACAATGGCAGACTAGTAAAAGTTAAATGAGGAAAAGAAGCATAAGGACGACAACAACAGAGAGAGAGAGAGAGGAAAAGGAAGGGAAGGAGAGATGGAGGGAGGAAGAGAGGGGTTACCAAGAAAAGGAGAGGGAACTAGAGTGGGAGGGAAGAAAGTAAAATGGGGAACGAAGAAAACGCAGATATAAATAGAGGCAAAGGAGCAGTAAACACCCTTGCCATAAGCCTCTATAAATACAGCACACGTGTTTGCCCCCACACAATAACACGTCCTCAACAAGTTTTCCTCCTCATGCCGCCCACCCTCCCGCCCACTAAGTAATGATAACCGGGGCGGCCATCACGACTAGATTATCATATATATTGAAGTAGAGACTGAAATAATTTGCATTTATATGGTATCTCAGCGTGAAAAGCAAAAAGTTTGATCATGTAGGCTAGATGAAGGTGTCAAAGAGAGTGGCCTGTGAGGAGATGGAGGAGGAGGAGGAGGAGGAGGAGGAGGAGGAGGAGGAGGAGGAGGAGGAGGAGGAGGAGGAGGAGGAGGAGGAGGAGGAGGAGGAATAGAAGAAAAATAAACAAGTCTTTATTTTCCCCTCTTTTTGTTGTTTGTTTTCCCCAGCATGTTCTTGTTAAATACACAGATGTTTACAAAAAAGCTTTATAATTTTTTTTTTCTATTTACAGTTCTATTTACAGTTCTATTTACAGTTCTATTTACAGTTCTATTTACAGTTCGTGGATTAAGGGTAAAAAGAGAGAGGATGGAAGAGGAGGAGGAGGAGGATGTGAAAAAATATACATGAACTAAACATAATAAAAGGAGAATTTGATATTGTATTAAGCGAGCCTCCAATGACCCTGAAACACACACACACACACACACACACACACACACACACACACACACACACACACACACATACACACACACACACACACGGGGTACTCCGTAGTGTAGGAGTAGCACGCTCGGTTCACAACCGAGAAGTCCCGGGTTCGATCCCCGGGCGGAGCGAAAAAAAACATGGGCTGTTTCCAAAAAACCCGAGCCCCTGTCCACCCAGCAGTGAATGGGTACCGGGTATTAGTTGGGGGTTTGTGACCCGCCTCCCGGGGTGATGGCTTCGGCCAACACTAAGGATTAATGATAAAAATGTTGATATGGAGACGGGGCCATACGAGCGTTGCTCTGGCCCTGTAAAATACAACTAGATGAATACACACACACTAGGGAACTCCGTAGTGTAAGGGTTAGCACGCTCGGCTCACAACCCAGAAGTCCCGGGTTCGATCCCAGGGCGGAGCGAAGACAGACGGGCGGTCTTCTTAAAACCCGAGACCCTGTCCACCCAGCAGTGAATGGGTACCGGGTGTTAGCCGGGGGTTGTGACCCGCCTCCCGGGGTGGTGGCTTCGGCCAACACTAAAGATGAATGAGAAAAATAAATGTTGATATGGAGACGGGGCCATACGAGCGTTGCTCAGGCCCTGTAAAATACAACTAGATGAACACACACACACACACACACACAGGTACAAGCAGGAAAAGGAAAAAGAAAAGCAGACAAAAATATAAGGTAAGAGGAGAAAAGGGAAATTAGATAAGAGATAACAAAATTGATGCAACTGTAAATTCCTGAAATACGTGGAGAAAGGAGAGCAAGAGAGAGAGAGAGAGAGAGAGAGAGAGAGAGAGAGAGAGAGAGAGAGAGAGAGAGAGAGAGAGAGAGAGAGAGAGAGAGAGAGAGAGAGAGAGGAAAATGGAATAACTAGGGGAGGGAGGGAAGGGAACACACATCCTGACTATATGCTTACGAGAGCGAGTGTTTGATGTTGAAATGATCACACAATGAGAGA
>JACEEZ010022645.1:152500-162500 GCA_016584305.1 Chionoecetes opilio
ACGATTACGACAGATTAATATATAAATTATAAATAGATAGTGACAGACAGACAGACACACAAATATGTTAGAATGGCTTTTCATAAACTTTAAATGGATTCCTCTAACATTAATTTCACCACGACATTGAGCAATATATTACGTTCCGGGGGACAATACAGAGAGAGAGAGTTAGAGAGAGATGAGAGAGATAGAAAGAGAGAGAAAGAGAGAGAGAGAGAGAGAGAGAGAGAGAGAGAGAGAGAGAGAGAGAGAGAGAGAGAGAGATGTGAAGGAGAAGGAAGGGCAAACAGTGAGTTATATATTTACCTAACCTCCTTTACTGTCATTCGCCACTTCTTTCTTTACTTCCTTCATTCCTTCCTTCACTCCTTCCTCCATTTCTCTTCCTTTGCTATATGGTCCCTGCCTCCCTCTTTCCTCTACTTTACTCTTCACCTCCACACACAACATACACACACACACACACACACACCGTAGTGACGTCGGTATAACACTACGTAATTTCCTGGTGCATAATTTTACCTCGGTTCCTCCTGCCGTTCTTCCCGTTTTCTTCCTCCTCCTATTCCTCCTCCTCCACCCTCATTCATCTTACTAAATAATCCCTCCTTCTCATCTACCTTACAATATACCGATTACCCCCTCCTTAAACTACAAACACAGCCTCTTTTATCCCCCTCTTCCTCCTCTCTTCCTTTTCCTCTTCCTCCTCCTCTTCATGTAGCTGCTATCTTCTGAGTTACTGCCAGTGCCTTCTGTTCCTCCTCTACTGTTCTCTATCTCTCTACTCCTCTTCTGTTCTCATTATAAACTACTGTTCCTCCTCCTCCTCCTCCTCCTCCTCCTCCTCCTCCTCCTCCCTCCTCCTCCCCCTCCTCCTCCCTCCTCCCCCTGCCTGACCCATGTCAACACAGTCAGTTATGTGTGCAGGAATAACTGACCGTTCATTTGGGTGTTATTCCGCCACTGTGTTCTCCCGGCTCTCACGAAACGCACCGGATATTAAACGCATATTAATAGAACAACACGGATAGGCGCATGTTTCCCCACCTCCCTTTCCCCCTTACACCATTCCCCAACCATATCACTCCCCAACATTTCCCCACCCCTCCCTCCATTCCCCACCACTTCATCTAAACATTCCACCAACACTTCCCCTCCCCTCCCCCCTCTTCCCCACCATTTCATCTACACATTCCCCAACCATATAACTCCCCAACATTTCCCCTCCCCCTCTTCCCCACCATTTCATCTACACATTCCACTCCCATATAACCCCCCCATCCACCTTCCCCACCACTTCATCTACACCTTCCCCTCCCATTTCACTCCCCGATATCCACCATTCCCATACCATATCACTCCCCAACATTTCCCCATCCTTTCACAATCAAGTCTTTGTCGTCTCTCACGGGAGTTAATGTGAGTGTGTGTGACTGTGTGTGTGTGTGTGTGTGTGTGTGTGTGTGTGTGTGTGTGTGTGTGTGTGTGTGTGTGTGTGTGTGTGTGTGTGTGGTGTGTGTGTGTGTGTGTGTGTGTGTGTGTGTGTGTGTGTGTGTGTGTGTTCTGTCATTAATATACACGTTTGTTCACCAAAAATTCACTCGAGCACCAAAATTGATAAAATGAAATACTGAATTGAACGTAACACTAAAAATTATCAATTGGAAAAAAATGTATAGGTGATATGGCTGTGCTAACGGGATAGGAACATTTGATATGGTTGCAATAACAGACCTATCACACACACACACACACACACACACACACACACACACACACACACACACACACACACACCACACACACACAACACACACACACGCACGCACGCACGCACGCACACACACACACACACACACACACACACACACACACACCACACACACACACACACAGACACACGATAGTGATATTCTATCTTACGTGCACATATTTTAATTGGATATACCTTAGAGTTTACGTGTCTGAATATTTGAAACCTATATGCAGAGGAAACCAATCGTGTGTGTGTGTGTGTGTGTGTGTGTGTGTGTGTGTGTGTGTGTGTGTGTGTGTGTGTGTGTGTGTGTGTGTGTGTGTGTGCGTTTATATAACCCGAGAAATATATAAAACTGCAACATCAAAACACAGTGGCGAGAGTTTGTCGAGATAAATAATAAACAAATAAATCCATGAATCAACAAATAAATACATTAGTAAATCAATGTACTTCAAACAGTGTTCTCAAAACGCGTACACATACATAGAGTAAACCCGTGAATATATGTATAAATGTGTATGTATGTATGTATGTGTGTGTGTGTGTGTATGTATGTGTATGTGTGTATATGTGTGTGAACCGTGAGAAGCAACTATTATAAGATACGTGAGGGCAAGTGCACCCATTATGAGTCTTTATTTGGCGTCCGCTGGGTTGCAATGCCATTTAATTATACGTTATAATAATAAACTTTGTGGGGGCCATTAAGCGTCCCTAGAGAGAGAGAGAGAGAGAGAGAGAGAGAGAGAGAGAGAGAGAGAGAGAGAGAGAGAGAGAGAGAGAGAGAGAGAGAGAGAGAGAGAGAGAGCATTGGCGTAGCTACGGGGGTGTTTGGGGGGGGGCACGTTCCCCCCTCCACTGGATGGCTGCCGTATTCTGTATAATGCTCTAATACCCACCACTGATCTAATCCTAGAATATGTCCTTATACCCTTCTATGTGGCATTAGAGTGGCCCCTGAGCTCCACTTGACTAGTGCCCCCCCCCCCCAGGTGCCCCCCATTGATAGATACCTAGCTACGCCACTGCTCACCGTGACGCCTTGTTACAGGTGCCTTGTTACGTGACGCCTTGTTCCTCCTTCTCCTCCACCCTCTTGACTATATTATGCCTGTCATTAAGATCCTTCGGAATGATATTTTCTTTGCCCTTTCTGCCTAGATCCTCGGAAGGCTTACGGTCCTGACGGAGTCCCTCCTATTGTTCTCAAAAACTGTGCTTCTGTGCTTGCACCTTGCCTGGTCAAGCTTTTCCGTCTTTGTCTATCTACTTCCACCTTTCCTTCTTGCTGGAAGTTTGCTCACATCCAACCTGTTCCTAAGAAGGGTGACCGTTCTAATCCTTCAAACTACCGTCCTATAGCTTTGACTTCCTGCCTTTCTAAAGTTTTTGAATCTATACTTAATAAGAAGATTCTTAAGCATCTATCTGCTCACAATCTTCTATCTGATCGTCAGTACGGTTTCCGTAAAGGGCGATCTACTGGCGATCTTCTAGCTTTCCTAACTGAATCTTGGTCATCCTCCTTTAGGGGTTTCGGTGAAACTTTTGCTGTTGCCCTTGACATATCAAAAGCTTTTGATAGAGTCTGGCACAAATCTTTAATTTCCAAACTACCCTCATTCGGTTTCTATCCTTCTCTCTGTACCTTCATCTTAAGTTTCCTTTCAAACCGTTCTATTGCAGCTACTGTAGACGGACATTTTTCTTCTCCTAAATCTATCAATAGTGGTGTTCCCCAGGGTTCTGTCCTATCACCCACTCTCTTTCTATTATTCATTAATGATCTTCCAAGTCTAACTCAAAGCCCTATCCACTCCTACGCTGATGATTCTACCCTGCATTTTTCAACGTCGTTTATTAGACGTCCAACTCAACAGGAACTAAGTGATTCACGGAGAGATGCCACCGAGCGCCTAACTTCTGATCTTTCTATAATTTCTGATTGGGGAAAAGCAAACCTTGTTTTGTTCAATGCTTCAAAAACCCGATTTCTTCACCTATCTACTCGACAAAACCTACCAGATAACTATCCCCTCTTCTTCAATGACACTCAACTGTCTCCTCCTTCTACAATGAACATTCTAGGACTATCCTTTACTAAAAATCTGAACTGGAAATCTCACATCTCATCTATTGCTAAAACAGCTTCTAAGAAGTTAGGTGTCCTGTGGCGTCTGCGTCCTTTTTTTTCTCCCTCCCAATTGCTTGCTCTCTACAGGGGCCTTATCCGCCCATGTATGGAGTATGTCTCACATGTTTGGGGAGGATCCACTCATACAGCTCTCCTAAACAGGGTTGAGTCAAAAGCTTTTCGTCTCATCAACTCCTCTCCTCTGACTGACTGTTTTCAATCTTTAAATCACCGCCGCAATGCTGCTTCTCTTGCTCTCTTCTACCGTTATTTTCATGCTCACTGCTCTTCTGAGCTTGCTAACTGCATGCCTCTCCCCCTCCCGCGGCCTCGCTGCACAAGACTTTCTACTCATTCTCATCCCTATTCTGTCCATCTTCCTAATGCAAGAGTTAATCAGTATCTTTACTCTTTCATCCCTTTCACTGGTAAACTCTGGAACTCTCTTCCTGTTTCTACTTTTCCACTTTCCTATGACATAAATCTTTTCAAAAGAGGAGTAACAAGACACCTCCCGAACTAAATTGGCTCACCTCTCTTTTTTATATTATTCTCTTACTGTCTTCTTTATAGGGACTGGCAACTAAGCGGGCTTTGTGTTACCCATTTTTGTTGTGCCCTTGGCCAGTTCTTTGTGATGTGATGTAAAGAAAAAAAAAAAGAAAAAAAAAAAAAAAAAAGTACACTACGTACGGTATAGTTACTGGTTACATCAGAATTCTTGTTACTAACGCGAATGTTTGGTGGTTGCAGTTAGGCTACGGCCACACTGAACGCGATTTGCTGGGAGGGTAGAGGGTAGGGGGCTGCGAATATTTTTTTTCCAAACAGGTTAGGTTACGTTCGGTTACGAATAGGTTAGATTTGGATTACTATACAATCAAGAGATAACTTTGTGTGGTAATCACAATGAGGGTATTTTCAATAAAATCCTGTGGTTAGTTTTGGAGCTACAGCTAAGCGTAGAGGGACGCCCACTAGTGCAAACCCTTTTGTGAGAAAAAAAATTCGCTAGCGGGCTGCCTAGCAGGTGAGAGGCAAGAACACACACACATTATATAATGCGACAGGCCATACCGCACGCAGGTAGAGGGTTCCCGCCAAAAATTGGGGAGGCGGTAGCGGAGTGGTTAGCGTCTCCGACTGGCGTTCTCGGTGACCCGATTCGATCCCCGAAGGAACCCACAACCTTTCTGCACCGTCAAGTGGCCTAAGAACACCCACATGCCCTGCCCATCAACTCTACCTTCGATTGCGAGTGCATCGGAGGACACAGGGGGCGGCATGAGCCTCTAATCACAGGCGTCACTATAAGAATCCTGCCTGCGCCACCACGGGCGAGGGCCAACCATCACAGCAGCCCTCAAGTGAACCTCCAGAGTCTACCACCTGAGCCCTGGGTCACCACTGCCTACAGGCGCTATAGGCACAACATGTAATAAAAAATAAAAAGATAAAAAATAAAAAATAAAAACTTACGTTTATCGCTTGCCTCTACCCGCTGGCAGCCCGCTTGCCTCTACCCTCCCAGCAAATCGTGTTCAGTGTGGCCGTAGCCTAACTGCAACCACCAAACATTCGCGTTAGTAACAAAAATTCTGACGCTTAATTAACGAGCAATTATCCCGTAGTGTACCTGTAACAAGGCGTCACGGCGACGGCTTACAGCGGCGTCACGGCTTATGCGTCACATCTCAAAATCCGTAACTTTCTTTTAGTGATAAGTAAGTCCACTTCATATCTTAACTTACTATTTACTGAGTCACGCATAGGTGTGTGTGGGAAGGGGGGCTGTTATACCTCCTAAATATCTCAAACAGAAAGTAAGAGACGCCGTCATCGAGGAGGGAAGGGGAGAAGGGAGGATTGGGGAGGAAGAGAGTGGAGGGAGGGGGGAATGGGGGGGTTATGGCATCAAGAAAGTCACTCTCTCAGTAACCTCACAGCCTTTCCTTCATCATAGCGTGGTTCTCCATATACCGTACAAGGTGCCATGAACAAACATATAAATACCCTCACTCAGTCCTACACACACGATGCATGAAAAAAATATCACAAGGCAAACATGACGACACAAAGATGGCTGGCTACTCACGGCAACAAGCGAAGCGGGCCTCCTGCACCTCACCTCCGGTCCTGCTTCCTGCCTTCACCCGGCCTGCCCGAAGCTTGCAGGCAGCCAGGGTACCTTAACGCACCACAACACAAACAGTAACACTATAGCTGGATACGCGAACCCTCTAAATGAGTTACAGAACAAACAAATAAGAGGTAAGCGGCAGAGCACTCGTCCCGCGCGCACCACCGACGTCGCCACCACCGCTGCTAAGCCTCCAGACTCCTGCCTCCTTCCTGCCTCCCGCTGAAGTTCACAAGCAAGTACCAAACGACTCGCAAAGCCTCGACACTTTATTATTATTTCACAGTTTTCTCTTTCATTCGTGTACTGTGACTTGCTTAACTGGTGTCTATAGTGAGCTTGAAGGTTCTATTTGATGACAGTAAACGTGCCAGATACGTATATGTATACCTTGATTGTTGAAAGAATTACCATCACAATCACTTCACTAATTAACTATGCTTCAATTGTTTCGAAGTGTCTCTGAGATGCATGTAAGAGAGAGAGAGAGAGAGAGAGAGAGAGAGAGAGAGAGAGAGAGAGAGAGAGAGAGAGAGAGAGAGAGAGAGAAAGAGAGAGAGAGCGCTTGTTACATCTGTCCAGTTTCACATTTTTTTCAGACAAATGAATACAACACGCAGCACAGAAATAAAAGTGATTCAGTTTTCTTTTATTCTTTCGTCCTCTTATTTTTACAATCCACACCGTGTGAAAAGTAATGTTTTTATTCTACGAATCACGACTGGTATGGAATGGATGCAAATGAAAGTTTTTGCCGGAATATTCTTGGGTTCTTTTTTCTGCCCTTGGCCAGTCCCTTATACTGCAAGATTTAAAAACACTGACTTTTTTTTCAGTTTTTTTTTTGATCAAACAAATTACAATAAGGCTTAGTTACACGTTGTATGTGAAACTATTCTAAAAGCCTATACATAAAATGAGATATACAATAAGATTATAATACATAAAATACACAATATATACAGGAAATATTTCATACTGAATTTACAATACATAAATATTCTTAAGTGTCAGTTTTATCAGCCGCGGTAAATCTACTAGTGTATCTATAGTAGTAGCGGGCGGACGCTACAACACTATAGCGGGGACGTTTGAGCATCACGCCACCAATTTCACAGTGTGTGGACATGTTCTGTACGTCAGGTGTGGCTGCCGCGAATATGTTCCACAACCGCGATGTCCTGGCTGTGTAGGTGCGCTGGTGCTGGCACGAGTGTGATTGCGACACCTTCACCAGCACGTCACTCAAGGGTGTAGTGCTCGACCATCTCTACACAGCACGCTCTCTCTCTCTCTCTCTCTCTCTCTCCTCCTCTCTTCTCTCCTCTCCCTCTCCTTCTCCTCTCTCTCTCTCTCTCTCTCTCTCTCACTCTTATGCTTCAAACAGTTGATACACTCGGCCGCTTTTCTCCCCACACTCCACCGCACGAACGCTGAGCGGGCTCAGAGTGTGTCTATACAGCATTACGACCACTTCCGTCTAATCCCTCCCAAGTATCGCCGACGCGGACTCATGGCTCACAGACACAACATTGTGTCTGCCCGACTTCGGCTGGGATACCGACCTGTGTGGCAGGTCTCTGAGGCCGGGGACATTCCTCACTTCTCCTCCTGCAAGCTGTGTGATCGCCCCAGAGCCAACAGTCTTCAGCACTACTGCCTCGAGTGTCCCTCAGTCAGGGACATGCTGCCTCAGGGACAGCCCTTACTCGCTGTGTGCGACTTTCTCCTAATGGACAGTAATTTGGATGTCGTATTAGTACGTCACCCACACTTTGGTGGTGCTAATCTTTGCCTTGCCATACAACTGCGTGCCCTGCGAGACACAAATGCACTAATAATTTGATGTACAGCATCTCTGTATGTATGACGGTGTGCCCTGTGTGTCACGAATTAATTATACATGTTAGGCAATATTTCATGTACTCGGCCTGTCGCTCTTTGAGCGTAATAAATTGATAAAAACAAAAAATCTCTCTCTCTCTCTCTCTCTCTCTCTCTCTCTCTCTCTCTCTCTCTCTCTCTCTCTCTCCTCTCTCTCTCTCTCTCCTCTCTCTCTCTCTCTCTCTCTCTCTCTCTCTCTCTCTCTCTCTCTCTCTCTCTCTCCTCTCTCTCTCTCTCTTCCTCTCTCCTCTCTCTTCTCCTTCTCCTCTCTCTTCTCCTTCGTCTTCTCTCATCTCTACTATCCTCTCTCTCTCTCTCTCTCTCTCGTCTCTTTTTTTCCATATCTAAAGCAAAACATATACGAGCAAAAAGTACTCATCACAAAAGTTACTCGCAGATTCACTTTATAGACGTAGAGGACGTAAGAGGACGATTCACTTTATATTATAAAAGTAATATATACACCAGTTCCTTTTGTGTGTGTGTGTGTGTGTAAAAGTAACACACATGGTTTTATCGTAAAGTAACAAAGATCAAAGCTAAACAATTAAAATGCGTAAGACCAGCGAGCCGAAATTGCAACTAAAACAAGACCCACAGAACTGAAAAAACCCATTAAAATAAACAAAAAATAGACAAAAAATAATAGCTATTACATGACAAAATAAAAGGCACAGATGACTTAATTAAATGCATCAAATAAACAAAAAATACTAAAATAAAAAAAAGGTAGTACTTAAAATCAGAGAAATAGTAAGAGAGGACACACAACACACTACATGAAAAAAAAAAAAAAACATGATATTGATAAAAACAAAACTCCCTTCTGTTCCGATGCCGGGAAAGTAAGGAAACTTTTGCCACCTGAACCCCTTCCCCCAAAAAAAGTTTCTTCACATTTTTTTTATGACTAAACTATTTTAATGAAACGTTTGAGGGGATAAAAGAACAGGAAAAGTGATATCGACAAGACTGGTAGGGAGGAGGGAAGGAGGGAGGGAGACAGGGGGGGAGGAAGGGGAAAAAGAAAAGGGGAGGGGAAAGAGAAAAGGGAAGGAAAAGAGAAAGAAAAAGAGAACAGGGTGGGAAGAGAAAATAGGAGGGAAAGAGAAAAGGGAAGGAAAAGAAAAGATGAGGGAAAAAAAAACGAGAAGGAAAGAGAAATAAGGAAAGGGAAAGAGAACAGGGAAGGAAAGAAAAAATAGAAGGAAAAGAGCAAAATGAAGGGAAAGAGAAAACTAGAGGTAAGAAAAGGAGAGTGAAGAGACGCACTTTCACGCAACATTCCAGTAGCAGTGCTCTCAGACACTTCAAATTTCTCTCTACAAGACTTATCGAATGCTCAACGCCAAGATCCTGTGTGGTCAAAAGTTATTTATGCACTAGAGTCTGGAGATGAATCTTTATTGCCTAAATTGTCAGTTCCACTTTTACAGTTTTCAATAGTTGAGGAAGTTCTTTGTCGTAAGGTCACTATGGACGAAAAAAGAAAACAGAGCTAAGTAAGGGAAGGAAATGAAGGATAGGAATCGGGACTAAAAAGTTTAAAGAATATGTAAGGAGAATAAGGGAGGGATGGAAAAAAAGCATGTTATGAAGGAAACTTAAGGGAAAGAAAGTTAAAGAGGCAAGATAGAACTTGATGATGATGATAGTTAAGGAGAAAGAAGTAAAACAAGAAAAAATATGATGTAAAAAAGATATGACGCGTAAATACGTCATATGGAAAAGTAGGGAAAAAAGAAAGAGTAAGAGGAAGAATATGATGATGAGATAAATGAGGACGGATTAAGGAAGAGAGGAAGAGGGATGAAAGATGGGAGTACGGAAATAGATGATGAAATAGCAGGAGGAGAGAGGGGGAGAATAATGGTGAGAGGAAGACGGGGGGAAGGGAGAGGGAGGAGGCAGGGAGAGGAAGAAGGGAGGAAGGGAGAGAGAGATCAGAAATAGACTTGTGGCTTCATCAGACTAAGGAGATAAGAAGGAGGGAGGGAAAGATGGTACAGGATTATCAAGAGGAAGTGACGCAAGGAAGCGGAAAGGAGAGAAGAGAGAGAGAGAGAGAGAGAGAGAG
>JACEEZ010022645.1:165000-212500 GCA_016584305.1 Chionoecetes opilio
AAAAAAAAAAAAAAAAAATGATAGGATAAAAAAAAAACCCCCCCTTCTTTTTCCCCGTGCCGGGAAGTAAGGAAACTTTTGCCACCTAAACCCCCTTCCCCCAAAAAAAGTTTCTTCACTTTTTTTTTATGACAAAACTTTTTTTAATTTAAACGTTTGAGGGGAAAAAAGAAAGGAAAGTGAAAATCGACAAGACTGGTGGGGAGGAGGGAAGGAGGGAGGGAGACAGGGGGGGGGAAGGGGGAAAAAGAAAAGGGGGGGAAAAAAGGGAGAAAAGGGAAGGAAAAGAAAAAAAAAAAAAAGAAAAAAGGGGGTTGGGAAAGAAAAAGGGGGGGGAAAAGAAAAAAGGGAAAGGGGAAAAGGGGAAAAGATGAGGTAAAAAAAAAAACCGGAAAAGGGAAAAGAGAAAAAAAGGAAAGGGAAAGAGAACAGGGAGGGAAAAAAAAAATGGGAAGGAAAAGAGCAAAATAAAGGAAAGAGAAAACTAGAGGAAAGAAAAGGGAGTGAAGAGCCCGCACTTTCACGCAACTTTCCCCGTAGCGTGCTCTCAGACATTTCCAAATTTCTCTCTACAAGCCCTTTTTCAAATCCCAAAACGCCAAAAGACCTGTGTGGTCAAAAGTTATTTATGCCCTAGGGGTTGGAGATAAAATCTTTAGCCAAAATTGTCATTTCCCATTTTTCCCAGTTTTCAATAGTTGGGAAATTTTTTTGTCGTAAGGCCCACTAGGGACGAAAAAAGAAAAACAGGGGCTAAGAAAAAAATGAAGGATAGTTAGATGGGGGGACTAAAAAGTGTTTAAAAAATATGTAGGGGAAAAAGGGGAAAAGGGATGGAAAAAAAGGCATGTTTGAAGGAAATTTAAAGGGGAAAGAAAGAAAAGGGGGCAAAGAATTAATTGATGTGATAAATATTTAAGGAAAAAAGAAGAAAAAACAGAAGAAAAAATATGATTAAAAAAGTATGACCGTAAAACGTCATAGGGAAAAAATAGGGAAAAAAAAAGAGAGTAAAGGAAGAATATGATGATGAGAAAATAAGTGGGGAAAGGATTAAGGAAGAGAAAAAGAGAGGGATGAAAAAAGGAGGGGCGGAAATAGAGATAAAAATGCGGGAGGGAGAGAGGGAGAATAATGGTGAGGGGAAAGGGACGGGAGAAGGGTGGGGAGGACCCGGGGGGAGGAAAAAGGGAGGAAGGGAGAGAGAATCAAAAATTTGGGGATTTGGGGCCCTTCATAGACAAAGGAGTAAGAAGGGGGGAGGGAAAGATGGTACGGGATTATAAAGAGGAAGTGACGCAAGGAAAGGAAAGGGGGAGAGAGAGAGAGGGGAGAGGGGGAGAGAGAGAGAGAGAGAGAGAGAAGGAGAGAGAGAGAAAAAGGGGAGAGAGAGAGAGAAGAGAGAGAGAGGGGAGAGAGAGGGGAGAGGGGGAAGAGGAGAAAAGAGAGGAGGGGAGAGAGAGAGGGAGAGAGAGGAAAAGGGGGGAAAAAAAAAGCTCGGGTTATATAAAAGATCGATCAAGTTAACAAAAAAGCAGAGGGGACGAAAGAGAAAATTTTTGAAAACTGATGAGAGGAGGGGGGAAAAAGGAGGGAAGGAGGAGGAGGAGGGGGAGGAGGAGGAGGAGGAGGAGGAGGAGGGGGAAAGAAGAGGGGGAAAGAAATAATACCAGAGTTCTTCTTCATTTTCCTCCTTCCTCCCACATGATGATAATGAAAAAAAAAACAGCCCATGCAGCTTAAGAGAAAAATCATTTATGCAGATCAGATAAAACAACAACAAAAAACAACAAAACAACAAAAACAATGAGAGTTAAAAAATAATAATTTTTCAAAAGGGTTAGAAAATCACTCATAATTAAAAAAACCTTCATTTCGTTGTCGCTTCTTTTAAAAAATAGAATCCCTATGCCCAACCATTCACCAGTTTTTTTTCCCTGCTCCCACTGTTTGGGGTTTAAAAAAAACCTTTAACTTTGGAGGAAAAAATTGGGGGAATCAGGGTTATAAAAAAAGAATAGGGGGGAGAGGAGGGAGGGGGGGAAAGGGGGAGGGGGGGGAGGAGGGGGGAGGAGGGGGAGGAAGGGGGAGGAGGGGAGGGGGAAGGAGGGAGGGTTTTTTATAGGTTTAAATTTGGTTTTTTAAATTTTGCAAGCGACTAAACAGCGAGGTCCCGGTGAATTAAATTATGGGGAAATAAAAATTTCGGTATAAAACGACATCATCTATAATGAAATATTTCTTTTTTATTCTTTTTTATCTTCAAACACTCCCACCACTCTGCTGGGCTGCGGGAATTAGAAAAATGTTTTGGGGGGTGATTATGGGGATATGAAATTTGTCGTTTTACTGAATCCCTGTAAGAAATTTTTTTTTTTTTACATTATCGCTCTTTAAAAGACGTATACTTATTTCTAGCCCTATTTTTTCTTTTTTCTTATATTTAATACTAATTTTCAAAAGATCACAGAATAGAAAACCCTGTTGAAGAAAAAAAAAAAGGAAAAAAAATAGAAATTGGCAGGGGGCAAATCTTTTCTGGGTGGGAGAAGAGAGAGGGGAGAGAGGAGAGGGGAGAGAGAGAAAAGAGAAAAGAGAAAAGAGAAGAGAGAGAGGGGAGAGAGAGAGAGAGAGAAAAGAGAGAGGAGAGATAAGAGAAGAGAGAGAGAGCGGGGGGAGGGGTGTGAGAGAGAGAGAGAAAAGAGAGAGAGAGAGAGAGAGAGAGAGAGAGAGAGGAGAGGGGAGGGGAGAAGAGAGAGAGGAGAGAGAGAGGGAAGGAGAGAGAGAGAGAGGGGAGGAGAGAGAGAGAGAAAGAGAGAGAAAAGAGAGAGTAGAGAGAAAAAAGAGAGGGGAAAGAGAGTGAGAGAGAATAGAGAGAGAGAGAGAGAGAGAGAAGAGAGAGAGAGGGGAAGAGAGAGAGAGAAAAGAGAGGAGGGGAGAGAGAAGGGGATAGAAAAGAGAGAGAGAGAGAGAGGGGAGAGAGCGGGAGGGGATTTTGTGAGAGAGAGAGAAAAGAGAGAGAAAAGAGAGAGAGAAAGAGGAGAGAGAGAAAGAGAGAAAAGAGGAGAAGAGAGAGAGAGGAGAGAGGGAGAGAGAGAGAGAGAGAAAAGAGAGAAAAGAGAGAGAGAAAGAAAAAGAGAAAGAGAGGGAGAGAGAGATAGAAAAGAGGGGAGAGAGAGAAGAGAGAGAGGGAGAGAGAGAAAAAAGGAGAGGGGAGAGAGAGAGAGAAGAAGAGAGAGAGAGTGAGAGAAAGAAAAGAGGGGAAGAGAGAGAGAGAGAGAGAAAAAGGAGAAAAAGGAGGGGAGAGAGAGAGGGGGGTGTGAGAGAGAGATTTTATTATTTTTCCCCATCTTACTTTTCTCCATCCCCCTTTCCTATTTATTTTATATTTTACTTTACCTTACTTTTTATCTTATTTTTCCATTTTTTTTTCCTTTTATCTTACAATTTATTTTTAAACCCACATCAATTTTTTTTCGTACTCTTTTTTTTTCCACATTATTTCTTATTTTAAACATTTTTAAACCTTTCACAAAAATATTTTTTTCCCCCTTTAATAATTTACACACCTCTCCTACGTTAACTTTTTTTCCCTGTCTTAAAATGTTGTCACCTAAATTCAGTCACTTTTTTTTCCCTGCCTCTTATAATTTGGTCCCCTAAATTCAGTAACTTTTTTTTCCGTTCCCTTTTAAATTTTTTCCCCTAAAATTTATAGCTTTTTTTCCCCCCTCTTATAATTTTGTTTCCCCCCAAATTTTAGTAGCTTTTTTTTTCCGTCATATCATTTTTTTTCCCCTAAATTTAGTAGCTTTTTTTTTTCCCTCATAAATTTTGTCCCCTAAATTTAGTAGGGTTTTTTTCCCCCCTTATAATTTTGTCCCCTAAATTCAGTAGCTTTTTTTTCCGTCATATAATTTTGTCCCCTAAATTCAGTAGCTTTTTTTCCCTGTCTTATAATTTTGTCCCCTAAATTCAATAGCTTTTTTTTCCGTCATATAATTTTGTCCCCTAAATTCAGTAGCTTTTTTTCCCTGTCTTAAAATGTTGTCCCCTAAATTCAGTCACTTTTTTTTCCCTGCCTCCTATAATTTTTTCATCAAATTTCGGTTTTCCGCTTGTCCTACCTTCTCACACATCATTATGCTATCATCATGTATCCTATTTTCCACATCACCTGTTCTTTTCTCTCTATATGAAACCTAATTAACTACACCTTGATTTAATTTCATTTCAAATTAAACCTTTTTGACTGGTAAAAAAATAAAATATTTCAGAAAAACATTTTAAAAAAAAGCAAAAAAAAAGGGTTTTTCATAATTGTTTTTTTTCAAAACAATATAAAAAAACAAGTATCTCTCTCTCTCTCTCTCTCTCTCTCTCTCTCTCTCCCCCTCTCTCTCTCTTTTCTCTCTCTCTCTCTCTCTCTCTCTGGGGCTTTTTGTCCCCGTTTTCCCTTCCTCCTTTCCCCCTCCCTATCCCCCCCTTCCTGGGGCCCTTCTTAAATCCCACCTCCTTCCCCCTTTCCTTTCCCCCTCCTCCCCCTCCTCCTCCTCCCCCCTCCCCCTCCCCCCTTTTCAGGCCCCTTCTCCTTAATAGCATTGTTCAGTTATTTATCGTCCACCGCCTCGCTATCATCAAGATCACTTTGAGCGTCGTTTTCGTATCCGGATTCGGTTCCGAACTAGAGTCTTTCCAGAACGGTTCGAATATATGTTTTTTTGTTAAAGGTTTGTCGGGCGTGGAGGGCAATATATTTCCTTTCCTTTTTTGGGTTGGGGGGGTTGGGATTTTTCTCTCCCCCTCTTCTCTCTCTCTTCTTCTCTCTCTCTCTCTCTTCTTCTCTCCTCTCTTTCTCCCCTCTCTCTCTCCTCTCTCTCTCTTTTCTCTCTCTCTCTTTTCTCTCTCTCTCTCTCTCCAAACACAAATTTTTTATTCCCCTTTCAACCTTTTTTTTACTAAAAACCGTTATTTCCCTTCTTCCATTGTCACTTTTAAAATACTGTCTTTACTTTAAAGGGGTTTTTTTTTTCTCCTTTCTCTCTCTTCTCTCTCTCTCTCTCTCTCTCCTTTTCCCCTTTTCTTTCTCTCTCTCTCCTCTCTCCCTCTCTCCTCTCCCCTCTCTCCCGGGTCAGAAACTTCGTAAAAATGGAAGCCACAAAGATTCGTTTACAAGGCCATTTTTCCCCACCCTTTGGGCGCAAGAAATTTGCTTCTGTCCACTGTCCACATTCCTTACGTTTTCGCTTCCAGTTTCACATTTCTTCTTTTTTTCTTGTTACCTTTTTTATTTTATTACTCTCTGGACCGCGTATTTATTTTATTACTCTCTGTACCGCGTAGTTATTTTATTACTCTCTGTACCTCGTAGTTATTTTCAAACCAGATTTTAAAAAAATTTTCCCCCATATTTTCTTTTTAATTTGTGATAATTTTTTTTGTTTTTTTTTTTCTTGAATAAATCAAAGTTTATTTCAAATTAAAAAAAACGAGAAGGTTTTCTGTGTTTCTATTTTAAATTTTTGTTTTTGGGGTAAAGGAATACTCTCCCCTTCTCCCCTCTCTCTCCCCCCCTCTCCCCCTCTTTTCCCCCTCTCTCTCTCTCTCTCTCTCTCCTCTTTTCTCTTTTCTCTTTTAATTTTTGTTTTGGGATTTCGGAATAATCTCTCTCCCTCTCTCTCCTTTTCTCCTCTCTCTCTCTCTTTTCTCTCTCTCTCTCTCTCTCTCTCTTTTCTCTCCCCTTTTCTCTCTCTCTCTCTCTCCTCTCTCTCTCTCTCTCTCTCTCTCTCTCTCTCTCTCTGTCACCGTGATTTCCCCTTTTAACCAATTTCCCCTTTTTTAAAAATTTTTTGTCAATTTCTTTTTTTTTGCCACGCACCCGTTCACACATTGCCGTCCCCGCTTCGCCCTGTGAGACCGTTTATTTTTATTTTTTTTAATATATATTCATAGCTTCCATTCGGTTTTTTATGGAGGGTTTTAAATTTAAAAGGAAAAAAAAAAAAAAAAAGGGGAGAGCACCATGGGGGTAAACAGGGGGGCTGAGGAAGGAGGAGGAGGAGGAGGGGGGAGGAGGAGGAGGGGAGGAGGAGGAAAGGGGGAGGAGGAGGAAAGGAAGGGAGGAGGGGGAGGAGGGGGATTAGGCGGAAAGGGGGGGAGGGGGAGGAGGAGGAGGGAGGGGGGGGAAAGGGGGAGGAGGGGGAGGAGGGGGAGGAGAAAGGGGGGAGGGGGGAGGGGGGAGGAGGAGGAGGAGTAGGAAGAGGAGAAGGAGGGGGGGGGGAGAAGGAGGAGGGGAGGAGAAGGAGGAAAAGGAGAAGGGGGGAGGAGGAGGAGGAGGAGGGGAGGAGGGAGGAGGAGGAGGGAAAAAAAAGGAAGGGGGGAGGAGGGGGGAGGGGAGGGGGAGGAAGAGGGGGAGGAGGGGGAGGGGGAGGGGGAGGGGGAGGGGGAGGAAGGGGGGAGGGGAAAGATTGTGCCCTTTTGTATGTCCAAAATAATACAGGGGCGAAGATTAAAGTTTAAAAATAATGATAAAGACCCTTTGGGAACTGGAAAAAAGGGAAAACAGGAAAAAAATTTATAAAAGAAAAAATTTATTATTCCACAGAAAAAAAAAAGGGAAATTTATTGTCATTTTTTGTTAAATTTTTTCGGTTTTTTAATTTTTTTATTTTTTTATCGTTATCTTGTTATCTTTATTTATTATCAGTTTTGTAAAATTTTCTTGTTTTTTAATGAAAAATAAATTTTTCCCCTTTTAAAGGGTTAGTCCCAATACCCCTCACTATTTTCAATGGGTTTTGATGATTTTTAAAACCCCAAACAAAAAGGGTTTTTTGTTTTAAATTTTCCCACGAGTAAAACACTTTTTAAATTTAAAAATGGTAATGAATTGATAGTAAAGGAGTGAAGAAAAAAAATAAAAAAAAGAAGAAAAAAATTTTAAAAAAAAAAGAAGAAAAAAAGGGGCGAAAAAAAAAGATGCAGAAAACGAAAAAGAAAAAGAATAATAATAAGAATAAGATAATAATAATAATAACACCAACAAATAAAAACAAAACCAAAAAAAACCCCCACAGCCCCCACTTATTTAAATTTTCAACCACAAAACCCTTTAGGTGAGGGGAGAGCAGGATTAAAACAGAAAAAAAAATTCCCCTAGAATAAATTAGGGTCCGTGGCCCAGAGGCGGCCCCGATGAAAAGGACTAGACAGCAAAGGGCCGCGGAATAATTTTCTTGAAATGCAAAAGAGAGAAGAGAGAGGAAAAAGGGGAGAGAAAAAGAGAGAGAGGGGGGAGAGAGAGAGAGAGCAAAAAAGGGGGAAAGAGGGGGGAGAGAGAAAAGGGGAGAAGAGAGAGGGGAAAAAAAGGGGGAGAACACCTTTTGTTTATGGAAAATTTCTAGCCTTTTGTCAACACCTTTATTCTCTCTCTCTTCTCTCTCTCTCTCTCTCTCTCTCTCTCTCCTCCCCTCCTTCTCCTCTCTCTTTTCTCTCTCCCCCTCTCTCTCCCCTCTCTCTCTTGATATTCCATTCTTCCCCCCCATTCCCTTTTCGCAATACACTTTTTTTATTCGCTCTAACTTTTTTTACACACATACTATCCAACCCCCCCCCAAACCCACACACACACACACACACACACAAAACACACACACCACACACAACACACACACACACAAAACACACATACACACACACACACACACCCCCAAAACCCCACACACCCAACACACACCACAAACCCCACCACACACACACACACACCACACACCATTCCTCAAAAAACTCACTCTCTGCCACCCCTCCCCTCGCCCTCTCCCTCAAAACCCCCCTCCCCACCCCACCAACATACACACACACACACACACACACCACACACACAAAACACACAACACACACACCACACACCCCTCAACCCACACACTCCAACACCCCCACACACCTGCAGAAAAAAAAACAAGGAAATTCCTGAAAAAAACATCACAAATTGTACCGAGGCGACGCTGTAGGGAAAATTTTACAAAGAGGGGAGAGAGAGAGAGAGAAGAAAAGGGGAGAAAGAGAGAGAGAGAGAGAGGGGAGAGGGGAGAGAAAAAAGAGAGAGAGGGGGGGAGGGAGAGAGAGAGAGAGAGAGAGAGAGAGAGGAGAGAGAGATTCTTCCCTGAAATGAAGGGTCGTGCGGGGAAAAAAAAAGACACCCAAAAAGAAACAAGATGTATTTCCCCTAGAATAACAGCAATAAAGGGGAAGGGGGGAAAGGGGAATATAGGCAAAGGGAAAAAAAAAGGAAAAAGGGAAAAGGAAAAAAAGGAAGGGTAGGTAACCAAGTGTGGGATAAAAGTTTTGGGGAGAAGGAAAAACACAGGAAGAGAGATGATGGGAAAACAAAATAGAAAAAAAGGTGTGTTAAAGAGAGAGGAGAGAGAGAAGAGAGAGAAAAGAAGGGGAGAGGGGAGAGGGGAAAAGAGAGAGAGAGAGAGAGAGGGGGAGAGAAAGAGAAAAGAGAGAGAAAAGGGGAGAGGGGAGGGGAGAGAGAGAGTGTCAAGAAAAGGAGAGAGGATGCAAGTTTGACCGGGGGGGATGGGAGAAAAAAAAAAAAAAAAGAAAACCAGAAACAGATATGACATAAAAGAAAGAAATGCCAGAGAAAAAAAAATGGAGACAAAGAAAGACAAAAGAAAAATATGAAAAAAATGAGTTTACAAAAGTGTGAAAAAGAACGACATAGCAAAATGGAAGAATAAAAAGGAAATATGGAGGAAAAAAAAATAAAGGGAAAAAAGACAAAGGAAAAAAAAGAAACCCAAAAAAAAAGATCCAATAAAAAGACCGCACAAATACAGAAAAACAAAAACTACACACAGACGTACACACAAAGACTTACACAACCCGTCATATGAAATCCCTTTATTGGGTTTACCCAAAAAAAGAAAACAAATAAAACCCGTTTCAAACAAAACAAACAAACAAAAACCAAAACACACAAAACACACACACACACACACACACACACACACACCCACACACACACACACACACACACACACACACACACACACACACACACACACATACTAACAATATATTAATTACATCAGACCAATAACTGTAAATGTAAAAAAAAGCGAAAATAACAAAAGAAAACTTGCAATCTTCACAAAAAAAACTGAAACCAATCCTCTTCTTCGTTGTACAGAAAATGAACGTCTAAAAGAACATTATCTGACTAAATTGCTGTTTTCATTTACTTTCTCTATCCATCAATTCATTAACGTATTTACCACTCTATCCATCATCCATTTATTAATTCATCTATCCATCAATCAACTCACTTCTCAATGCATCTATCTACCTGATGTGTCCATTTACTTCTCTATCCATCAATTCATCAAGGTATTGACCTCTATCCATCATCCATTTATTAATTCACCTATCCATCCTTTAATCTATCCATCTATCAATTCACTTTTCAATGCATCTATCTACCTATCAACTCTCTTCTCAATGCATTCTATCTACCTATCAACTCTCTTCTCAATGCATCTATCACCTATCAACTCTCTTCTCAATGCATCTATCTACCTATCAACTCTCTTCTCAATGCATCTATCACCTATCAACTCTCTTCTCAATGCATTCTATCTACCTATCAACTCTCTTCTCAATGCATCTATCACCTATCAACTCTCTTCTCAATGCATCTATCACCTATCAACTCTCTTCTCAATGCATCTATCACCTATCAACTCACTTCTCAATGCATATATCACCTATCAACTCTCTTCTCAATGCATCTATCACCTATCAACTCCTTCTCAATGCATCTATCACCTATCAACTCTCTTCTCAATGCATCTATCACCTATCAACTCACTTCTCAATGCATCTATCTACCTATCAACTCACTTCTCAATGCATCTATCTACTATCAACTCATTCTCAATGCATCTATCTACCTATCAATTCACTTTTCAATGCATCTATCTACCTATCAACTCACTTCTCAATGCATCTATCTACCTATCAACTCACTTCTCAATGCATCTATCTACCTATCAACTCTCTTCTCAATGCATCTATCTACCTATCAATTCACTTTTCAATGCATCTATCTACCTATCAACTCTCTTCTCAATGCATCTATCTACCTATCAACTTCACTTCTCAATGCATCTATCTACCTATCAACTTCTTCTCAATGCATCTATCACCTATCAACTCTCTTTCTAATGCATCTATCTACCTATCAACTCTCTTCTCAATGCATCTATCTACCTATCAACTCTCTTCTCAATGCATCTATCACCTATCAACTCTCTTCTCAATGCATCTATCACCTATCAACTCTCTTCTCAATGCATCTATCACCTATCAACTCTCTTCTCAATGCATCTATCTCACCTATCAAACTCACTCTTCTCAATGCATCTATCACCTATCAACTCTCTTCTCAATGCATCTATCACCTATCAACTTCACTCTTCTCAATGCAATCTATCTACCTATCAACTCTACTTCTCAATGCATCTATCTACCTATCAACTCACTTCTCAATGCATCTATCTACCTATCAACTCACTTCTCAATGCATCTATCCATCTATCAACTCTCTTCTCAATGCATCTATCTACCTATCAACTCTCTTCTCAATGCATATATCTACCTATCAACTCTCTTCTCAATGCATCTATCACCTATCAACTCTCTTCTCAATGCATCTATCACCTATCAACTCTCTTCTCAATGCATCTCTATCTACCTATCAACTCTCTTCTCAATGCATCTATCCATCTATCAACTCACTTCTCAATGCATCTATCTACCTATCAACTCTCTTCTCAATGCATCTATCTACCCACTCACCTACTCATAACTTCATTCAGCTACCTATTCATCAGTTAATCCATCCACTCATTACCTATCCTGCAACACCACTACCTGCTTAATAACGTAATGTCCGGGGGCGCTAGAAAAGCCGGAAATGCGTGAGATGGACTGGCTGTCGGCGGAGAAGCAGGGAGGCAGGGGTTGGCAGGGGCAGGGGAGGTACAGGGGTTAGCAGGGGAAGGGACGGCGTGAGATGGAGACAGGGAGAGGGAAGTCGGCAGGGAGGCAGGGGAGGGGGTCGGTAGGGTTAACAGGGGAGGGACAGGGTAGTAACACCACAATTAGACAAAACAGCATTATCACTCCCACATTAACACAGAGAACTTAAAGCTGAGTGACTTCCATTCACCCTCTGCTTCCTCTCTTCCCTCCCTCCTTTTCACTTCTTTCTTCTTTCTTTCCTATATTCTTTTTCCTCCTCCTATACAGTACCTCCTTTTCACTTTTCTTTTTTCTTTCCTATATTCTTTTTCGTCCTCCTTATATACAGTACCTCCTTTTCCCTCCCTCCTTTTCCTTCTATCTTATTCCTCTTCTAATATACAGCAATTTGTTACGTGTTTTCCAAGGCCTCATTTATACAACAGCTGCGTCTTTAACTATATATATAACTACCAAACTATCTTAACTATCTTATCAAACTATCTTAACTATCTTATCAAACTATCTTAACTATATCTAAATCTTAACTATCTATAACTATCTAACCATCTTTAACTATCTAACTATCTTAACTATCTATACAACTATCAAACTATCTTAACTATACCTAAATCTTAACTATCTATAACTATCTAACCATCTTTAACTATCTAACTATCTTAACTATCTATACAACTATCAAACTATCTTCACTATATATAAATCTTAACTATCTATAACTATCTAACCATCTTTAACTATCTAACTATCTTAACTATCTATACAACTATCAAACTATCTTCACTATACCTAAATCTTAACTATCTATAACTATCTAACCATCTTTAACTATCTAACTATCTTAACTATCTATACAACTATCAAACTATCTTAACTATATATAAATCTTAACTATCTATAACTATCTAACCATCTTTAACTATCTAACTATCTATATCTATCTAACTATAACTATCATATCCCAATTATTGTTTTCATTCCCTTCCTCCCTCTTACTCCTTTCTTCCTCCCGTGTGTCTCCTATATCGTTATTCTCCTCTTTTTAACGTCCTCCTTCTATTCTTTAAATTCACCCATTATATTAGACTATGTTCTCTTATTTCCCCGTCTATTTATTCTCTACCTCAATTATTTTTTACTATACATGCATTCTTATTTGCTTTCTCTATTTTGTTTCTCCTTTGCACCGCCTTTCTGTCGCCCTCTGCCCCTCTCTCTCTCTCTCTCTCTCTCTCTCTCTCTCTCTCTCTCTCTCTCTCTCTCTCTCTCTCTCTCTCTCTCTCTCTCTCTCTGCAGATTTCTCAAGTGTCTTTATTTTCACTCTCCTCTTCCTTATTTTTCCTCCTCCTTTTCTTACACAGTTTCATTGTTTCCTTAAGACCATGTTTACTATCTCTCTATTACATCCCCGAAGGCTTTGTTTAACCTCTCTCTCTCTCTCTCTCTCTCTCTCTCTCTCTCTCTCTCTCTCTCTCTCTCTCCTCTCTCTCTCTCTCTCTCCTCTCTCTCTCTCTCTCCTCTCCTCTCTCTCTCTCTCTCTCTCCTCTCTCTCTCTCTCTCTCTCCTCTCTCTCCTCTCCCTCTCTCTCTCTCCTCTCTCCTCTCTCTCTCACAATATTCCAAAGTTATGCCTCCGACTTACATACCCTCCACGCCACCTCTTCCTTCTCCTCCTGTCCTGCCCTTCCTTCCTCCTTTCCTGGCCTTCCTTCCTCCTCTCCTGGCCTTCCTCCTCTTCCTTCCTTCTTCTCCTCTCCTGACCTTCCTTCTCCTCCTGTCCTGTCCTTCCTCCTCCTCCCTCTGTCCTGTCCTTCCTTCCTTCCTCCTCCCCTGGCCTTCCTTCTCCTCCTCCTCTCCTGTCCTTCCTTCCTCCCCTTCCCCATCTGCACCGTCACCGCCTCGCCTTCCTTCACGCCCCACACGACACCAAAATCATAACTTACAATTTATAGTTTAAGTGGACCATCGAGTTTCCAATATTCTACCCGCATCGTTTCTTCCTACCACTACACCTCCTCCTACCACCACCACCACCATCACTGCAACTACTACTCCTACTACTACTATTTCTCAACACAACCATTTATTCTGCAATTCCTCCTCCTCTTCCTACCACCATCACCATCACTACTACTACTACTACTACTACTACTACTACTACTACTACTACTACTACTACTATACTACTGCTACTACTACTACTACTACTACTACTACTACTGCTACGTACTATTTCTCAGGACTTCCATTTCCCTTACACTTCCTTCTCTTCCAACACTCTCTACCGTCTACCTATCTTCCTTTCCTCCTCTTGTTTCTCCCTTTTCGATCTATTATACTACCTATTGATACCATACTTTCTTTAACACACACACACACACACACACACACACACATCTCAAACACCTCTTCCTCCATCCTACCATTTCTTCTTCCTTCCTTCCTTTCCTCCTCTTCTGTTTCTCCCTCTTCGAGTTTTTCTACTACCTATTGCTACCATACTTTCTTTAACACACACACACACACACACACACACACACACACACACACACACACACATCTCAAACACCTCTTCCTCCGTCCTACCATTTCTTCCTTCCCTCCTTCCTTCCCTCTAGTGGCCATTACTGTCACCCATTCGTTCTCAGTTAGACAATTAATGAGGGTTTCAGAAGCCTTATTGATAGTTGGGCCAGAGTCTCCGTGTGCTTCTTCGTCCTGCCTCCACCCTAGCCTTGCCAGACCTGCTCACGCGTTGCCACTGACTTAAATGGATATGCAAATACTGGCCTGAGATAGTGTACGTATGTGAGACTCTGTGTGTGGGGGGGAGGGTGGCTGTGTGTGTGTGACGTGTGTGTGGGGGGGGGGGGGCTGTGACTGTGTGTGTGTGTGTGTGAGTGACTGTGGTGTGTGGGGGTGGAGGGGGGGAGTGTCTGTGTGTGGGGGGGGACTCAGTTATGTCATTTATCCTACGACTATTTGTATGATATCAACACATTATATATCTTCTATCTATATATATATCTTCATATATACGTAAATCACCCATCATGTCTCCCTAATCAACTGTGAATCTATATAACCCGTCTGGAAACGTATGCTTCCTACATGACATGATTCTTAATGCAGACACATTTACCTGATTATTTATTTATACATATTAACAAATCAATGCAATTTTGTTTTGCTTACATCCACAAAAACCTTACATACCTATGTTTACCTAAAATAAACAATGTTAGGTAAGTTAGCGGGCTTCTTGCTACCTCTTTTTTTTGTCTTTGGCCAGTCCTTTGTGAATAAAAAATAAATAAAAATAAAGTTAAAAAAATCCGAACTTAGTCACCAGATCATGTCATACGAACAAGAATGCAAATATATACCCAATTAGGGAAAGGAAACACATAAGTAGGCAGTTAAAGGAGAAAACACATGCAGGTATAGTTACAGGAGAAAACAAGAAAGGAAACACACATAGGCAGTTACAAGAGAAAACAAACAATATCACAAGATGAATTAAGACGAATCCCATGAACCTTGCTGCTAGCGGAGTTATAAATAGAAGGGACAATAGACAGACTCAAGCACCGCCTGGGATATTCTGCGAATCTATTAGAAGGGCATTAGATCCCATTTGATGCTGTAACGTTTCTCACCCCACCAAGATTAAGACAATGTGTTCACATCCCCTCGTTATGACCCACTGCACCCCCTCACACACCCCACCCCTTCCCCTCACCCTTCCCCTCACACCCTCCAACCCTTCCCTTCACCCCCCCACCCCTTCCCCTCACACCCTACACCCCTTCCCGTCACACCCTCCAACCCTTCCCCTCACACCCTACACCCCTTCCCGTCACACCCCTTCCCTGGCCCCTCACATCATCCTCCGATTTAAGAGCGGAATTAACGTCAAAATTTAGCACTGAGTTGAATATTAAGAGAAACTATATCGGGAGAATGGTGCGTCTCCCTTTACCTGTTATTCTCACATGGGTAGGAGGGTATAAGTAGTAGTATATAGTAATAGTAGGTGGTAGTAGTAGTAGTAGTTATAGTAGGTGGAGCAGAGGCACAGTTTGGCCCTCACCGAATAGCCTGGGCTATAGTCCTTGCTAAGCCCTTAAGTAGAGTCGAAGCCACCTTGTGTTACTTTAGCGGACTCGTTACCTCCCTGTACTGTAGCCCGAGTAATCTCACACCACCTATACGCTGACTTAATTGATTCTCTGACGCGAGGGTAAAGTTGTCTCTAAAGTTCTAACGTTGTTTTACTTATTAGACATGAGGCTTTTATAAGAGGACAATAGGTAAACATACTCATATAGAGAGACATGAAGACGATAACGTTAAAATCAACCCTGAAGTGGAGAAAAAATTACAAAACGAAAAGTGTTGGATATGGAACTGTGGCATTTTCAGCTCTCTTCTAACCATCACACGTTCAATACATTCACACAAGAGGAAGAGAGAGATATAAATATAAATAATCATAACCCACACCAGTATATCCACACTAACCCTACATATCCATTCACACAAGAGGAAGAGAGAGATATAAATATAAATAATCATAACCACACCAGATATCACATAACCCACATATCCATTAACAAAAGGAAGAAGAAGAATAACATATAATAATCATAACCCACACCAGTATATCCACACTAACCCTACATATCCATTCACATTCCAACGCACCAAAAAAGATCAGAAAAAAAAAGAGATAGATATAAAACACAAAACAAAAAAAAAGTAAAAAAAAGAAGATACCACATAGATAAGATGAACAAAGGACATGATTCTGCGTCACCCACCACGACCTCTCACAACCTCACACCACAACCTCTCACAACCTCTCACCACACCACAACCTCACACAACGACCTCTCACAACCTCACACCACGACCTCTCACAACCTCACACCACGACCTCTCACAACCTCACACCACGACCTCTCACAACCTCACACCACGACCTCTCACAACCTCACACCACAACCTCTCACAACCTCACACAACGACCTCTCACAACCTCTCACAACCTCACACAACGACCTCTCACAACCTCACACCACGACCTCTCACAACCTCACACCACAACCTCACACACCGACGCCTTCCCTTCCTTCCTCCTCGTCATCCTCACCACCGTTCGTTTCCGTCTAGACTAGCACACGAGAGCCAGATTTTCCACGTCGAACGCAAGAGATTGTGAGCCAGACCTCGCATATCTCAGAGGGGATCAGGAGCTCGCTACACCACCACGCCTGACTGCCTGAAACCGTTCCTTCCTTCTCTTTCCTCCTATCAGTACGTGTATTCTTCCTTCAATATTACTTTCTTCCCTCACTCTCTCTCCATTCCTTCTTTTTCCTCCTATCAGTAGCTACGTGTACGGTGTATTCTTCCTTCGTTATTACTTCCTTCCCTCCATTCCTTCTTTTTTCTCCAATCCTTTCTTCCATCCATTCCTTTTTCTTCCTATTAGTACGTGTATTCCTCCCTCCATTCCTTTTTTTTCCTCCTAGACCCTCCTTCCTTCCTTCCATTCCTTCTTTTTCCTTCTATCAGTACCTGTTTTCTTCCTTCGCCATTACGTTCTTCCTCCATTCATTCTTATCAACCAGTGTATCTTTCACTTAATATTCCTTCCGTCCTTCCTTTCCTTGCACATACGAGTCTATAGGTTTCCTTTCCTATCTCTTCTCCCTTCCTTTCTTTCCTACCAGTTTCAGTCGCCTTCCCTTGCCAGCTCCTCTTCCTCTTCCTTATCCATCCCTCCTCCTCCACCCCTTCCTCTTTCTTGTCTGTCTGTATCCTTCTTTCCTTCGGAGTCTTATTCTTGCTGTTGCTTCTTATCTTTATCCTCTCTCAGATCTTTTTTTTCTCTTTACTGCTTATCTTACGCCTCCGTTCAGATTTGTTCATGCCTTGCACACATGTCTCCCTCATTATTTCTTCGTCTTCCTCCTCCTCCTTCTCTTCCTTATGGTCTATCCTACTTCCCTACCTCCACTTCCATTCTCTGACAAGACTATTTCCTTTATTCCCCCTGCCTGAAAACCTCCTCCTCTTCCCTTGCTCCCCCATTCTGAACTCTTCCTTCTTCTCCTCCTCCTCCTCCTCCTCCTCCTCCTCCTCTCCTGTAAAATCCGTTCCATTGTTACCTCCATGCTTCTACTACTACCATTACTACCGCCACCATCTCCTCTTCCTCCTCCTCAATGACAATAGCTTAGGACTCACTTCATGGGCAAATGAGATAAGTTTAGGAACGCTTTTAAAAGTTAATGAGAATGAGGACTTAATCTTGAGAGGAAGTTGGGTGTTAGCTTGAGGGTAAAAAAGAGAAAATACTGTAATTTAACCCGAGAGAGAGAGAGAGAGAGAGAGAGAGAGAGAGAGAGAGAGAGAGAGAGAGAGAGAGAGAGAGAGAGAGAGAGAGAGAGAGAGAGAGAGAAGTTTAAGTGGCACAGTTTACGTAAATGACCGGGCTGGGCTGGGGACGAGTGGAAACAGTACGTAAAAGTGGATGAGGCTGTCCCCGTAATGGCAGTACCGGGGGAAATCATCTCACGGAGGGAAAAAATATGAAGTGATGCAGCTTAAGTATGCATACAAACTTTACACAAGGCTTAAAATATACGTCATGTGAGGTAAAAGTCTGGTGGTGGCGGTGGTGGTAGAAAAGCTAATACATAATTTTTAAATCAGGCCGAAAAATATTAACTAAATATACGTAGAGAATCTGAATTATAATTATAGAGTCTTCATTAGTAAAGTCTCGAGGTGGCTACAGTGTTACCAATGGTGACGACACAGAATATTGGTAAAGTATGATATGGTATCACTGGCTGATTATCCATTCTGTGTGTGTGTGTGTGTGTGTGTGTGTGTGTGTGTGTGTGTGTGTGTGTGTGTGTGTGTGTGTGTGTGTGTGCCATTAACTAGACGAAGGAGTTATGACACTACAGAGACAGAAGGAGAGAGAGATAGAGAGAGAGAGAGAAAGAGAGAGAGCGAGAGAGAGAGAGAGAGAGAGAGAGAGAGAGAGAGAGAGAGAGAGAGAGAGAGAGAGAGAGAGAGAGAGAGAGAGAGAAAGCTGAAATGCAATAACAGGGAAACCACGGCCTTACATACGTTGCCTTGAAATGTTCTTCCCAGCCAAGATAAACATGAGTTACAATGAATTCCCGCCGCCTGTCAGCCGCTGCCTTCTGTTGCCTGTCCGACTGAGTGTCCGTGTTAGTGTGTTTGCGTTGGCGAGTCTATTAGTGTCTGTTATCTGTCTATCTGTCCTGAACTGTGATATGAGACAAGGTTGGTTCCCAGGAATGGAGATGAAGGAATAAAGGCATGTTTGGCGAAAGCAGGGAAGGGACGATATAATAAGGAGGAGGAAATATGTGAGGAAGGAAGAGCTGCGTTGGTATAATATAATGTTGTTGGGTTAAACGCCTGCATGGACAGCTAACGCGAAAATCACTATAAATTATGTAATTATTGTGGCAACAAGGGTCACATTTTACACCGCGACGTAAACTTTTCGATTAAAATATACTTAGGTTTGATTTGAAATTTCATCTTATTTATAAAAAGGATTCAGTCATTCTTCAACCTCATGTTAGTGGGTGAAGAAACTACATGACAATTACTACTTATTGATCATTTATGTACATGTGTGGTGATTGTTAGGGGTGTAAAACAAGACTATGATAGATATAACACACACACACACAACACACACACACACACACACACACACACACACACACACACACACACACACACACACACACTACACACACACACACACACACACGCACAAACACAAACAAATCCTACGGAGCTCAAGTATGTAGATCTTTCCAATTACAAGAATATGATACACCAGTAAGACGCCTTAATCGGCGAAGGACGAGCGAGCCCGTAGAAAACCGCCGCACGTGCGCACGTGCGGCGTCACCCGGATTTTAACCTGTGTGACATTGCTAGGTGTGTGGTCTCAAACCACGCACCAAATTTCAACTTAGTCGGTACAGCCGTTTCTCAGCTATAGCAAGATAACGTTGTCTGACATCCCTCACGCGGCACGCGCCACGCGCCATGCTGACCCCTCACGTGAGACAAAAAAAGTCAAGCACAAATAGGGATTGAATGGGGCTATCAGATGGCGAAGACCGCTTGTTAATCGGAAGCGGGATTCCAAAGATATAAGCTCCTGAAAAGCGTGATGGTCGGTCGGTCGGCCGGGTCGGCCGCTTATATGTGAGAAAAATCCCGTATCCAGTGAGGACTCGCGAGCGCTTCGCACTCGCTCGTAATAACATACACCATAATGACACTTGAGGCGGCTACTCGCGAGGTTTTTCATACCAAAGTGATTTTGGTATGATGAAATCTTTTTTTGTAAGAGTTGTAAAGGCCGGTTCCCACTAGCCCGCTTGTACGGCCGCCGTACAACAACAATGAACAACAATGACGTCACAATGACGTCACAAAAAAGTCGACCGCACCGCCGTACCGCTGTACGGCTGCCGTACAAAGTTATAATCAAGTCATCTCTCCCGCTCGGCGGTGTTCGCTCGAGCGGAGGTGCAAACTGTGCCCGGTTACCACAAATACCACTCAAGCGGTGATGATAGTGACGTCATTGTTGGGCGGTGTACAGCAACGGCGGCCGTAGAAGCGAGCTAGTGGAAACCGGCCTTAAGTTGTAAGATGCGGAGGAAGCCATGTCGTATTCAAGTACCAACCCAGATTATATAATTATCTAAGAGACCTCCTGAAGCAACTTTGGATCTGGATCAAAGCAGCACACAAACATGCTCCAACAAGTGCACGCGATGCGCGCGAGGACAGATCACAATCAAAATGTCCAAAATGTTCCAAGATTTTGTCTCGCGAGTAGCCGCCTCTGATTGCCTTCGGTGGCATGGCAGCGGCTCACGGCTACCTGGCGACGCGCACACAAGCGACGCGCCCGCCTGCCACGGCCGTCCACCCCCACCCTCCACTCCCTCCTCCTCCCGAGAAAATCTCCATAACTACGCCTCCAATCTGATCTGTGACCATTCTCTATCCTCCATTCACCTTCCTGCAACTAATCACGGACATTCATCACACTGAGAACAACAATTAACAATGAAACCAGTAAGTACGTACCTTATGCGGGAGCGATGGGTGGTGTCCGGTCCCACTGAAGGCACAGGGGGGGAGGGGGGGCTCTGAACACCACTCACCGCTATGAGTGAGAGGCTCCATAACCTTACTACAGACAGTCCCCGTGTGACCCTCCCAACCCCGCGCCTGTCACACACACGCACACACACACAGATTGAGTGTCCAGCGCTTGGTCAGGCCGTGGGTGAATGAATGACACTTGTTAACACTGGAAGGACAAAAAAAACATGGTTGATATAGGTTATACTTAAGAACATAACAAAATAAGGAAGCTACAAGAGGCTGTGAAACCTAGATACGGTAGTTCCTCTTACTTAATAATACCTATTTCCACTCTTACTTGCATAATAAAATAATAATGTAGTAGACATGTCTAGTTACTCAAACGGTTATCACTTGAAATAACACTAAAAAAAGTGGATCATTGCTGAAATAGATAGTAATTATCATATCATTATGCACTAGTTACCAGTAGCAGTAGTGGTGGTAGTAGTTGTAATAGTAGTAATAGTGGTAGTAGTAGTAATAGTGGCAGTAGTAATATTAATAGTGATAGTGGTAGTAGTTGTAATAGTAGTAATAGTGGTAGTAGTAGTAATAGTGGTAGTAGTAATAGTAATAGTGATAGTGGTAGTAGTAGTAGTAGTAGTGTAGTAGTAGTAGTAGTAGTAGTAGTAGTAGTAGTAGTAGTAGTAGTAGTAGTAGTAGTAATAGTAATAGTGGTAGTAGTTGTAATAGTAGTGATAGTGGTAGTAGTAGTAATAGTGGTAGTAGTAATAGTAATAGTAATAGTGGTAGTAGTTGTAATAGTAGTAATAGTGGTAGTAGTAGTAATAGTAGTAATAGTAATAGTAATAGTGATAGTGGTAGTAGTAGTAGTAGTAGTAGTAGTAGTAGTAGTAGTAGTAGTAGTAGTAGTAGTAGTAGTAATAGTGGTAGCAATAGTAGTAGTTAAAAATATATTGTAGTGGTAGTAGTATTAGTAGTTGCAGGAAAATCATATTATCCCATTCACACATTGGTAGCTTTCCAGAAAAACTTACGCGCACACACACACACACACACACACACACACACACACGAATCACGCTGCCACACACACACACACACACACACACACACACACCTGCAGACACACACACACACACACACCTACAGACACACACACACACACCTACAGACACACACGCACACACATACACACGCACACGCATACACCTACAGACACACACACGCACACACACACACACCTACAGACACACACGCACACACACACACACACTCACACGTACAGACACACACACACACATTTACAGACTCACACACACACACACACACCTACAGACACACACACACACACGTACAGACACACACACACACACACACAACACACACACACACACACACACACACACACACACACGCACACACACGCACACAACACACGGATCACGCCGCCACACGTCTCCCGATGCACCGGCTGTGAGGTGAAAAACTTACAAGCGGAAAAAAAACGTGTAGGTTGGCGAACTTTTAGTGGGAAGATTTACATAATGAGGACAAGCTGCCTTAGGGAGGGAGATAAATAAAAAGTACATTCTACTTCTCACAGGGAAGGGAGGGACGTCAAAATCAGTTTTCATATAAGGTTATCTGTCTTCACATCACCTAACCCTTGAGCTTCTATTTATAACTACCGATTGAGAGTCCAGCGCGTCGTCAAGACCATGAACATAAGAACATAACATAAGGAAACTACAAGAGGCCGTGAGACCTACGCGAGGTAGTTCCTGTTACTTAATACTACCTACATCCACCTTTCATCCCCATCCACGATAGATAACACACACACACACACAACACACACACACACACACACACCACACACAAGCCATATGCAGCTCAAGTATGTAGATGCTTCAAGGTACAAGGAAATACATAATAAAATACATAACATACACCATAATGACACCTGATTGGCTGCGCCGGTGAAATGGCAGCGACGCGCACAGCAGCGACGCGACCGCCACCCCGCGACCCCCCACACAGCATGCACCTGCCGCCTTCCTCCTCCGCCCTAGAAAATCTGCATAACAACGTCTCCAATCTGATCTGTGACCATTCTCTATCCCTCCATACACCTTCCTGCAACTAATCAAGGACATTCATCACACTGAGCACAACAATTAACAATGAAATCATGAAGTACGTACCTTAATGCGGAAGCGATCAGCCCTTCCGCTTCCACCCTCTACCGGCCTCTGACGTGACAAGGAGGAGCCAAGGAAAGTAATATAATACATTAAAGTGCTTCTGTTGAATATAAAAAATCTGATTGGTTAGAAGTCGTGACGTAACACTTGCTCCGCCGCCCGTGATTGGCTGGCGCGCGAGCACACAACCCACCCGCCGCTTCCTTCACACACCTACATCCTGTGCCCGGCTGGCTGTACAGTGGGCCTGTACACCCCGTGTCCGTTCCGGTGTCATGCCTTCTGCTCCACTGTGAGCTCCACTGTGAGGGTGCACCGTGGAGCCCTCGGGCCCTGTATCTCTCTCGAGGGCCTCGAAGCTGACCTGGCGCTAAGCGACGATGATGATGATAATTATGTCTCAGGAGGTCTGGCCGTCGCTACCTCCCCATGACGCGCTGGGCCGTAGGCCTCGGCTGGGCTGGGTATATCGTAGGCCTCGGCTGGGCCCGGGAGGCGGGGCAGCGCCGGTGCTGTCCCCACCTGTGTCGTCCCGCACCACGCAACACCTCGCCAGGCAGGCCTCTTTCTCCGTCAAGCGTCCCGTGTCCTCCTCCTCGGACAGTATCTGTGAGCTTTGGTCCCCTGCTGCCAAGCAGGGGCGTAGTTAGGCCTGGGCATTGGGGGCTGTAGCCCTGAATGTTTTATGAATAGCCCCGGATCTCAAATACCTTTTTTTATTAATTTATTTATTATTACATTTTTTTTCTCACAGAAATAAGATAAGCCTGATTGGGGCCAACATAAAATTATAGTATAAAACAAGATATTTGGTTAGATGTTACTTAGCGTATGCTGATGGCATCCTTTTTATGAGCAGGACATGAGAGAGGTGGAGAAAACAGGAGGAGAGAACAGAGGAGATGAGTGCATGACAGAGGAGACACCAAAAGACTTTTGGAGAGGTGAAGAAGAGAATATCAGATGGACAAGACACAGAGTTAACAGCAGTGCATTTTTTCGAAGTGTATTTTTTTCGAAGTGCATTTTTTCGAAGTGTATTTTTTTCGAAGTGCATTTTTTCGAAGTGCATTTTTTTCGAAGTGCATTTTTTTCGAAGTGCATTTTTTTTTAAATGCATTTTTGTGTGTCCTTGGCCCGTCCTTTGTGATGTAAAAAAAAAAAAAAGTATTTATAAGACAGAGGTTGGTCAGATTTCATTATTGAACAAAGCATTGGGAATATACAATCTATATGACTGCTTCATCACGCCAAAGCTCTCTTTTTCTTAGGGTTTTACTCCTACTGATGAAAATAAAAATAATAACGAAGTTGAACCCCAACTCAGATTGTCTTAATTTTATTTTTATTTCATGTTCCGAAAGTTATCCTAAGCAAATTACCGGAGCCTTTTGGTAGAGTACAGTGTCTCACATCTTATATTCATCATACTCATAACAAAATTGCAAATGATCCTGTAAAAATTTTAAGATTTCTTGGCTGGGCTAAGCCCCCAATGTTTCAAGGTCCTAAATACGCCCCTGCTGCCAAGTCCTCTAAGCGTAAGGAGTCTTCTGGTCCTTGGCAGAGCGCACCCACTCCTGCACGGCCCACTCCACAAATGATCTACTGAAACGATGACTAGAGACTAGAAAACAGACTAGAAAACAGACTTGCTACAGAGACTAGAAAATGGAAGAGATTACTGGACCAAAACAGTCAACAGTTATTTAATAGAGCTTAATACAAACATATACCAACTTAGTATGAAAACACAACAAGAAATAACTGACAAATTAAAAGAACATGATACCAAGAAATGGAAAGCAGAAATACTTGAAAAAGAGACACTTAGACTTTACAGAACATACAAGACACACATAAAAGAAAGACTTTTTATGATAATGATGAATCCCCTACAATTTTGATAAGATGCAGAAGCAACACACTGAAACTAAACTACAGAAACGATTCAAAATACGTGTAAAAGAGATGGTAATTTTTAGCTATATTTCTATACAGAATGGTAATACTCGTATGTAGGTATGTATGCCAGAGAAAACCCTGTGCAGAAAGAGAGAGAGAGAGAGAGAGAGAGAGAGAGAGAGAGAGAGAGAGAGAGAGAGAGAGGAGAGAGAATCCATAGCGGAACGTGAACTACGACTTCTATGATAGTTAAAAGAGTTAAGAGAAGCAAGTGAGTAAGCAAACCTTTCTAAATATATATATTCTCTCTCTCTCTCTCTCTCTCTCTCTCTCTCTCTCTCTCTCTCTCCCCTCCTCTCTCTCTCTCTCCTCTCCTCTTTTTCACACACTCACGAAGTAGGTAGTATTGATTTAGCTTAAAGGCTTTGCAATTTCCGGCTAAGAGAAACTGCCAACTGAAAAGTAACACGCCATTTGTTTCCTGAAAAACTCTGCATGCCAGTGGCCGCTAAATTATGCCTTTTATCCCTGTCCGGAAGATAAATGGATTATATTGTGGATGCCTGACACCTGACAAATAAATATACCACACCTGGGGAGAGAGAGAGAGAGAGAGAGAGAGAGAGAGAGAGAGAGAGAGAGAGAGAGAGAGAGAGAGAGAGAGAGAGAGAGAGAGAGAGAGAGAGACGAAGGATAAATAAAAGAGAGGCGGCTCGACTCACTGTTTTAATGGGAAAGGGCGAGGGAGGAAAATAAGGGGCGACAGATAAATGGATTTGCCTGAGGTGGTTGTGCGTAATGGAAGTAGTAGTAGTAGTAGTTGTAGTAGTAGAAGTAGTAGTAGAAGTAGTAGTAGTAGTAGTAGTAGTAGTAGTAGTAGTAGTAGTAGTAGTAGTAGTAGAAGTGTACTATTGTAACTAAATAAACCAAATTAGTTAGTGGCCAAGGATACTAAACTGGTCATATCTATAAAACATTGCTTATAGTCACTAAAAAAGTGTCTAATGGTACCCAAAATACAATGGAAATTACGTTCTGGGTATCAAGGGGTTAATGGCTAGATCGGTGAACGGTAATAATGGCACAGGTAATAATGGCACAGGTAATAATGGCACAGGTAATAATGGCACAGGTAATAATGGCACAAGTAATAATGGCACAGGTAAAAATGGCACAAGTGAAAAAATAGGAAAAAATGGCACAACAAAAAAATAGATTCACTATGGTAAACAGGACAAACAGCGGCTCGAATTAGCAAACCTTTACCTCGATACACTCCCTTGCCTTGACGAGAAAATAGATATTTAACAGACGTCTCTTCGTCTCATAATGAGTCACAAAACTGATATAACATATAACCTATTAAACATAAGGCCTAACAACCTATTGAACATAAAGAAATGATTTCCTATACTTAAATAACAAAAACCAAATAGCCCTGTATGGGTGACGAGAGATTACCAATACCCTCGCTGGCAATTCAAATTCACATTGAGATGATTCACGAGTGTGAGAATGAAACAACACGCAATGAACGAAACGCAAAGCAACGTTCGACTCTTTCAAAACAATGCCACACACCACTAGCTCATCGTTTATATGAAGTAATTGTTTAATAGATGCGCACGCCATCTATTAAATAAATTCTGAACAAAATAAATGCCAGACACCACTAGCTTATTGTTTATATGAAGTAATTGACAAGCTATTGTAGCAGTCAAGTAGGCTACACACCATCGATCTCAGTGGCGCTACCACAACCCCATCATGGAAGTCATAATGAGCAATAAAGGAAAAGAGAAGATTTGCTTCCAAGGATACATGTATACAAAACAGATTATAAGATCAACTACTATCAGATGGAGATGTGTTAAGAGAACATCTTTTTGTAAAGGCACCATGACCACCAGCCTTGATATGACTGAATTTTTGACTGATCCTGTACCAGCAAATGACCACAACCACGTTCCTGATTATGCTGCTATCTCAGCTACAAAATGCATCACCAACATGAAGAGAAAAGCAGCAGAAACAGAAGATAAACCTAGCCAGATTTACAGCAATAACCTGGATGATTTATCAGCTGAAAGAAAGGCGTTACTTCCAAGTGAGGACATCATAAAGAGAACTTTGCGTAACCAAAGATCAAAACTCTATCCACCAGTACCTGAAAAACTTGAGGATCTGAAACTGAAAAAAAAACGAGTTTTAAGTTGATATATATATATTTCAATAAACTTATTGTAGTTGTGCCATTTTTTCCTATTTTTTCACTTGTGCCACTTTTACCTGTGCCATTTTTATCTATGCCATTTTTACCTGTGCCATTTTTATCTATGCCATTTTTACCTGTGCCATTTTTATCTATGCCATTTTTACCTGTGCCATTTTTATCTATGCCATTTTTACCTGTGCCATTTTTATCTATGCCATTTTTACCTGTGCCATTTTTATCTATGCCATTTTTACCTGTGCCATTTTTATCTATGCCATTTTTACCGTGCCATTTTTGCCTGTGCCATTTTTACCGGTGCCATTATTACCTAAATTCGGCTAGATCAATTGACTTTTAACGATAGATTGATTTGACTTGATAGATGGTCAGTTGATCTTGATTAAGGTTGCATCGTGGTTTTTGAGGCAGTACAGACACCACCTGTATATAGAGGCTCCAAGATGCCCAGGAAGTACACATAGAAGGCGGCTGACACGATGGGCCGCACGTATACAGTCGACGAAGATCTCTGTTAGGAAGAGGAAGAGGATTCGGAGGAGAGGGAGACAAAAAAGAGGGAAGAAGAGGTGAAGAAAGAACAAAAGGAAGAAAAAAATGGTTCATATGGTTATTCTTGATACTGTTAAGATTAATACTGTCTCAGATTCGGGGAGGAGGGAGAAAATAAAAAGGGAAGAGGAGGTGAAGAAAGAACAAAAGGAGGAAAGAAATGCTTCAGGTGGTCATTCTTAATACTGTTAGTTTTCTTTGTATCATTGAACCCAAAAAAATGAGCTGACGTATAGACTTAGAAAGATAAATTGTATCGCATTTTCGAAGTAACAATAACATAAACACCTTCTAGTAATGAATAAGATAAACAGAGTGGAACATGCACAAAAACTGAGCAGACCAAGAGGACAATAACGCGTGAAATAGTGTGATATCAAGTATAGTATGCACACCAATAAAACCCGGGAAGCGCAAAAAGCTGGAAGAAAAAGTGCGAAAGACGGACAGGCGAAAAAAAAGTCTATACAAAAGCAAACAAAGAGTCAGCCAGAAAGAAAGACCAATAAAGATGTTCACACACACACACACACACACACACACACACACACACACACACACACACACACACACACACACACACACACACACACACACACACACACACACACACACCTCCGTTAATCTCCCTGCTCTGTTCCCTTGAGGTGAGAGAGAACACTTGGGTGAGAGGACGGAAAAAGAACACCTAGATCAATTGACTACTATCAGGTCAAACCACGCGTAGATTAGTGACGTCAGAGGAAGTTTGTGTGAGATAATAGGGATAAGTAGTGAGATAATAGTTAGTTGATCTAGAAGAATCGTCACCTCCACCATACCTAAACGCAGAAAAATATATATTGGTATGTATATAAATGTTTACGTGGTGATATGCGTGTTTATAGAGAAAGGTTGAAAGGTTTGGCAGGTGTGCATGCATAAGGAAGCAGGGCATATTTTTGTCAGAGGTTATAAGTTGTTTTTCTTTGCTTGGAGAGGCGAGACCATAGGTGTTTATGCATATGAAAACGTAGCATATTTTGTGCTCACTATCTATTGTCTCATGGCTTAGTTTCAGATATTTATTCACACCCTCAGTGTACTTTTGGGACCGACACATATTCTTCTCAATGTTATGTGCTATTAAACCTTTCTTGAATAGTGTACGGAAGAAGAGTGCGTACTGGCAAAATGCGAAATGGAAACATATTTTATACATATTTTTTGTATAATAGCTACCGTGAAGAGCTTTAACTGTGGATCCTTACACAACTAAAAGCTACTTATCATAAAACTGCTATTATTATAAAGCTACTATTATTATTATACTTAACTATGCATCTTATCCTATACCCACGACTTTACTTATAGGGTTGGCAGGTAATAAAGGGAACGTATTGCCACTCGATAATTCAGTGACGGAGTAAAAAGTCTCGCTCCAAACCACTTCCATGCTATCAGTCCTTTTAGTAATCTTTCCATCATTGTTATTGTGCGCGATCATTCAGTAAGTCACCCGCGAAGTGATGAAGAGTCCGGCAGCGAGCGTCAAGCGGTGTTTGATTGGCTCTTGGCTGTATCGATCGTGTACTGTTCCATCCTTACTGTGGTTGTGTCTGCCCTGATATTGACCAAAGAAGGAGGAGGAGAAAAATGAATAAATAAAATACATAAAGAATACAAAGGATAAAGCTAACATATCTTTAGTCCAAAAGAGACTGCAGGAACTATAAGAACATTGAATATAACATTTAAACAAATAAATAAATCAGGTGTGTCACAATTACCTGAAAACGTCGGGAAAATAACATCATTTCGTGCACTTTTATTTCCTTGCATGCAGAAAACACGTAAATTTTCCCTTGCACTACATAACCCCCGTCATAAACGCAGTCATATACTAGCTAATAATGGCGTAAAAATTGCCTGTAACGAACTTAGTAATTATCGTTGCTGCTTTTTATGTTTCCAGTGATAAAATTGTGAGAAAAAAGTAGGAAAAAAACGAAGATACATATTCACGCCATTGCTAAGTCTAAAAGAAGGGTAGGCGGCTCATGACTAAATGTTTGAAATTATCTGACGCAGGTGGAGAGTTGTTTACCTGTCCAAATGAGGAACAAACGAGGCATATCTGACGGTGGGGTTTGATTTGATTAGATTTGATTTAATTTATTGCGCACAAGGCGTCATTCTAATACATAAAAAAAACATCTTAATAAAAATGAGACAGCAAAGACAGCAAATAGCATGAATATAAATGTTTACCATACATAGAATACCTTTATATATGTAGAATAACAACAGGATCTAATATATCAAAGAACCGACAAAGTAAAAAAAGTGCAATGACGGTGGGGAATGGAGAGAGTGAACAGCGACTTAGCCTTGGCTTTATAAGTTAATTTACTCCTGTTTGTATAATCGTTTTTTTTTTACTGTATGCCTTCGGGTGAAAATAAAATTATTATTATTATTTATTATCATTATCATTATTTATGTCCCAGAGGCAAGGGTGTGGCAGGCTCATGGTGGTAAAAGGGAAAGTAAGGGAGTTTATCTCATACTCACTCCCTCACTCACTCTCTAACTCATTCTCTTCCTGTCCTTCCTCTTCTACTCGTTTCCTCAGGTCTTAACTATTTTCATGTTCACTTCCTCACTTCCTCTCTTTCTTCCTCTCTCTCTCTCTGACTCCCTCTTCCCCTGCAGTACTTAAATGCTCATGGTAATTCTTCATAACTTTTCCTTCATTTCAATTCGTTTTAAACTTTTAGCTACATGCAGTCTTCCTATTTTGAATTCCTCTCATTAGTCATTTTCAACAAAATTCTATTTTTCTTTTTTTGAAATTTCCTCCATTTCACATAAACCTTTAATTTCGCTCCAGTTATATATTCGACACGTTTTGCCTTGATTTATCTGTCCATGCTTTCGCACTTTAAAAAAAATACCACAGGTAAGGATAAGACAATGAATTACCTTAATTACCTCTGCCTCACGCTTTGGGTAGATAAAACATATGCAATTAGGGTAAATAAGCACTTCCCCCCCCCCCTTGAAGGCTAAACTATGTAAATTCTAAGTCCTCGGAGAAAAAAGAAATTGGAACAAAGTCCAAACAAAAAACTGTTTGTAAAACTTTGTTACACAAAGTTTGTTTATCGGTGATCGATGGAATCCTCATCTGGGAACAAACTAAGGAAATAGCCCTGCAGGTACAGGATAGAGATTGTGAATTCAAATAAAGAGAAGTGGGAGGGAGAGAAGAAGGAGAGGAAGGAAGGAAGGAAAAGAGGGAGAGGAGGGAAGGAAAGAGAAGAGAGAAGGAAAGTCAGATGAAAGACGGAAAATAGAACATAATCATCATAAAAAAAATTGGTTATACTTACACCTAATCGTCATAGTTAAGAACATGTGTTGCAGTTCCTTACACCTGTAATCCACATATAAACAAGTTACACGATTGCATGGCAGAAAACGTGCAATGCGAGGAACCAAATAGTCTGTTAATACTTATAATGCTCGTGCAATATACGTACAATCAGTAAAGAATTGGGTCTGTGCTGGGCTGGGTTACCTTGATCCTCCACCCACACTGACGCTTGAAAACATAAATACATCAATTGCCACTTAACTCCATCACCTCTTATACCTGTTATATATACGTACGTAGATAACAGTAGACCACTGTTATCTATGATACGTATAATAATCCCTCAACTCCAAGACGCGGGGATGAGTGAGACATTCAGGATATTATGATTACGTCCTCCCTGCCAGCCACTCCTCAGTTATTTGACTCACTTACTTTTTGTTATTCTATAAATGTTAACCCTGGTAACGTATTTTTTGCAAACTAGTGAGTTTAGGTTTTGCCAGGTATATAACTTAAGGGTTTTTTTTCTTAGACTCGTGTCATTTGGAGTCTTGGAGGTATTTGCTGTCTTTGGGGGTATTTGCTGTCTTGTCTTTGGAGGTATTTGCTGTCTTTGTCATTGGAGGTATTTGCTGTCTTTGTCTTTGGAGGTATTTGCTGTCTTTGGGGGTATTTGCTGTCTTGTCTTTGGAGGTATTTGCTGTCTTTGGGGGTATTTGCTGTCTTGTCTTTGGAGGTATTTGCTGTCTTTGGGGGTATTTGCTGTCTTGTCTTTGGAGGTATTTGCTGTCTTTGGGGGTATTTGCTGTCTTTGGGGGTATTTGCTGTCTTGTCTTTGGAGGTATTTGCTGTCTTTGGGGGTATTTGCTGTCTTGTCTTTGGAGATATTTGCTGTCTTTGGGGGTATTTGCTGTCTTGTCTTTGGAGGTATTTGCTGTCTTTGGAGGTATTTGCTGTCTTTGGGGGTATTTGCTGTCTTGTCTTTGGAGATATTTGCTGTCTTTGGAGGTATTTGCTGTCTTTGGGGGTATTTGCTGTCTTGTCTTTGGAGATATTTGCTGTCTTTGGAGGTATTTGCTGTCTTTGGGGGTATTTGCTGTCTTGTCTTTGGAGATATTTGCTGTCTTTGGGGGTATTTGCTGTCTTTGGAGGTATTTGCTGTCTTGTCTTTGGAGGTATTTGCTGTCTTGTCTTTGGAGGTATTTGCTGTCTTTGGGGGTATTTGCTGTCTTGTCTTTGGAGGTATTTGCTGTCTTTGGGGGTATTTGCTGTCTTGTCTTTGGAGATATTTGCTGTCTTTGGGGGTATTTGCTGTCTTTGGAGGTATTTGCTGTCTTGTCTTGGAGGTATTTGCTGTCTTGTCTTTGGAGGTATTTGCTGTCTTTGGGGGTATTTGCTGTCTTGTCTTTGGAGGTATTTGCTGTCTTTGGGGGTATTTGCTGTCTTTGGAGATATTTGCTGTCTTTGGAGGTATTTGCTGTCTTGTCTTTGGAGATATTTGCTGTCTTTGGGGGTATTTGCTGTCTTTGGGGTATTTGCTGTCTTGTCTTTGGAGGTATTTGCTGTCTTTGGGGGTATTTGCTGTCTTGTCTTTGGAGATATTTGCTGTCTTTGGGGGTATTTGCTGTCTTTGGAGGTATTTGCTGTCTTTGGGGGTATTTGCTGTCTTTGGAGGTATTTGCTGTCTTTGGGGGTATTTGCTGTCTTGTCTTTGGAGGTATTTGCTGTCTTTGGAGGTATTTGCTGTCTTTGGGGGTATTTGCTGTCTTTGGAGGTATTTGCTGTCTTTGGGGGTATTTGCTGTCTTGTCTTTGGAGGTATTTGCTGTCTTTGGAGGTATTTGCTGTCTTTGGGGGTATTTGCTGTCTTTGGAGGTATTTGCTGTCTTTGGGGGTATTTGCTGTCTTGTCTTTGGAGGTATTTGCTGTCTTTGGGGGTATTTGCTGTCTTTGGAGGTATTTGCTGTCTTTGGAGGTATTTGCTGTCTTTGGGGTATTTGCTGTCTTTGGAGGTATTTGCTGTCTTTGGAGGTATTTGCTGTCTTTGGGGGTATTTGCTGTCTTTGGAGGTATTTGCTGTCTTTGGAGGTATTTGCTGTCTTTGGAGGTATTTGCTGTCTTTGGAGGTATTTGCTGTCTTTGGAGGTATTTGCTGTCTTTGGGGGTATTTGCTGTCTTGTCTTTGGAGGTATTTGCTGTCTTTGGGGGTATTTGCTGTCTTGTCTTTGGAGATATTTGCTGTCTTTGGGGGTATTTGCTGTCTTGTCTTTGGAGATATTTGCTGTCTTTGGGGGTATTTGCTGTCTTTGGGGGTATTTGCTGTCTTGTCTTTGGAGGTATTTGCTGTCTTGTCTTTGGAGATATTTGCTGTCTTTGGGGGTATTTGCTGTCTTGTCTTTGGAGATATTTGCTGTCTTTGGGGGTATTTGCTGTCTTGTCTTTGGAGATATTTGCTGTCTTTGGGGGTATTTGCTGTCTTGTCTTTGGAGGTATTTGCTGTCTTTGGGGGTATTTGCTGTCTTTGGGGGTATTGCTGTCTTGTCTTTGGAGATATTTGCTGTCTTTGGGGGTATTTGCTGTCTTGTCTTTGGAGGTATTTGCTGTCTTTGGGGGTATTTGCTGTCTTGTCTTTGGAGATATTTGCTGTCTTTGGAGGTATTTGCTGTCTTTGGGGGTATTTGCTGTCTTGTCTTTGGAGGTATTTGCTGTCTTTGGGGGTATTTGCTGTCTTGTCTTGGAGATATTTGCTGTCTTTGGAGGTATTTGCTGTCTTGTCTTTGGAGATATTTGCTGTCTTGTCTTTGGAGGTATTTGCTGTCTTTGGAGATATTTGCTGTCTTTGGGGGTATTTGCTGTCTTGTCTTTGGAGATATTTGCTGTCTTGTCTTTGGAGGTATTTGCTGTCTTTGGAGATATTTGCTGTCTTTGGGGTATTTGCTGTCTTGTCTTTGGAGATATTTGCTGTCTTTGGAGGTATTTGCTGTCTTGTCTTTGGAGATATTTGCTGTCATTGGAGGTATTTGCTGTCTTTGTCATTGGAGGTATTTGCTGTCTTTGGAGGTATTTGCTGTCTTTGTTTTTGGAGGTATTTGCTGTCTTTGGGGGTATTTGCTGTCTTGTCTTTGGAGGTATTTGCTGTCTTTGGAGGTATTTGCTGTCTTTGTTTTTGGAGGTATTTGCTGTCTTTGGGGGTATTTGCTGTCTTGTCTTTGGAGGTATTTGCTGTCTTTGGAGGTATTTGCTGTCTTTGTTTTTGGAGGTATTTGCTGTCTTTGTCATTGGAGGTATTTGCTGTCATTGGAGGTATTTGCTGTCTTTGTTTTTGGAGGTATTTGCTGTCTTTGGGGGTATTTGCTGTCTTGTCTTTGGAGATATTTGCTGTCTCTTTATTATTCAACTGTCTTATGTACTATATAATACTGACGCCTTGTGCGCAATAAATGAATCAAATCACCCACTCTCACACTTACCCACACTGGAGGAGGAGCAGAATGGATGTGAGCTGCTTCGAGACATGTTCAAGCTGAGGTCCGCGGGTTTGCATGAAGGCAGTGTTGTTAGCCATTGTTATAGACGAGGAGGTGGATGTGCTGAGGTCGCATCAGATAAGTTGTCACCATAATCCAGATGCCACTATGATAAGTCACATCACCAGGCACACACACACACACACACACACACACCACACACACACACACACACACACACACACACACACACACACACACACACACACACACACACACACAGAAAGCTGGTGAGTTGGAAAAGGCTTCAAAAGATTATTGTTGATTTACGCTCGTCTCACTCTCTTCTGGCACATTTCCCTCTATTTTTGGCATTACAATCTCTCTCTCTCTCTCTCTCTCTCTCTCTCTCTCTCTCTCTCTCTCTCTCTCTCTCTCTCTCTCTCTCTCTCTCTCTCTCTCTCTCTCTCTCTCTCTCTCTCTCTCTCTCTCTCTCTCTCTCTCTCTCTCTCTCTCTCTCTCTCTCTCTCTCTCTCTCTCTCTCTCTCCAGTATTTTCAGCAGGATAAAATTCAGGAACAGGGGAAAGAACAACATGAAACACACAGAGCGACACACTGAAACATATAACAACTAGGGGGGGGGGGGGGGCCACTCAGTAGAGCGCATACCTCCGCTCGAATATTTCATCAATTGGTTGCATGATATATATATATTTATGTATATATGCACTCAGTATGAGCGCATACCTCCGGCCGAATATTTAATCAATTGGTTGTCATGGCAACAATTGTCAATAGATTTCATCCAAAATTAAATCAGTTCTTCTTTATACCAAATAGACTTGGTATACCGAGTTTGGTCCAAATCTATTCGTAACTTTTCGAGAAATCCTCTACACTAACAAACAGACAGACAGACAGACAGACAGACAGAGACAGACAGACAGACAGACAGATCGGGGTGAAAACATAACCCCTCCAACTTCGTTTGCGGAGGTAAAAAAAGAAAGAAAAAGAAAGGATGAAAAAGTTTGCCGTCCACTATTTCGACAAGCGGGATTCGACTTGCCAAACACCGCCCTACGAAATATAAAAAATTATCCTCAACTTTTAACCACGAAACTCATGGGTTTAAACTTAAGCCATTACGGATTAGTTCCTCCTCTCATCCGTGTGTAGTTTGTCCCTATGGAAAGACTGCAATGTATGTTAATAGTATCGTTAAGTTTATGATACGTAGGTGCTGAGAGAGAGGAAAGATTAATAGTATATAATTGAAAGTTTATTAATAGTTAGTAGTTAGATTATTAGTTTATGGTTGACTGTTGCTTTAAGTTCTTTGCTTTCCCGTTTGATATACAAGTAGATAGAGGATAGAAGATGAATGAAAATACTAGACAGAGGTTAGAAAATGGATGAAAATACTAGAAAGAGGTTAGAAAGTGGATGAAAATACTAGACAGAGGGTAGAAAGATGATGAAAATACTAGACAGAGGTTAGAAAGTGGATGAAAATACTAGACAGAGGTTAGAAAATGGATGAAAATACTAGACAAAGGTTAGAAAATGGATGAAAATACTAGACAGAGGTTAGAAATTGGATGAAAATACTAGACAGAGGTTAGAAAGTGGATGAAAATACTAGACAGAGGTTAGAAAGTGGATGAAAATACTAGACAGAGGTTAGAAAATGGATGAAAATACTAGAAAGAGGTTAGAAAGTGGATGAAAATACTAGACAGAGGGTAGAAAGATGATGAAAATACTAGACAGAGGTTAGAAAGTGGATGAAAATACTAGACAGAGGTTAGAAAATGGATGAAAATACTAGACAGAGGGTAGAAAATGGATGAAAATACTAGAAAGAGGTTAGAAAATGGATGAAAATACTAGACAGGTTAGAAAATGGATGAAAATACTAGACAGAGGTTAGAAAATGGATGAAAATACTAGACAGAGGTTAGAAAATGGATAAAAATAATAGACAGGTTAGAAAATGGATGAAAATACTAGACAGAGGTTAGAAAGTGGATGAAAATACTAGACAGAGGTTAGAAAATGGATGAAAATACTAGACAGAGGTTAGAAAATGGATGAAAGTACTAGACAGAGGTTAGAAAGTGGATGAAAATACTAGACAGAGGTTAGAAAGTGGATGAAAATACTAGGCAGAGGGTAGGAAATGGATGAAAATACTAGACAGAGGTTAGAAAGTGGATGAAAATACTAGACAGAGGTTAGAAAGTGGATGAAAATACTAGACAAAGGTTAGAAAATGGATGAAAATACTAGACAGAGGTTAGAAATTGGATGAAAATACTAGACAGAGGTTAGAAAGTGGATGAAAATACTAGACAGAGGTTAGAAAATGGATGAAAATACTAGACAGAGGTTAGAAATTGGATGAAAATACTAGACAGAGGTTAGAAAGTGGATGAAAATACTAGACAGAGGTTAGAAAGTGGATGAAAATACTAGACAGAGGTTAGAAAGTGGATGAAAATACCAGACAGAGGTTAGAAAGTGGATGAAAATACTAGACAGTGGGTAGAAAATGGATGAAAATACTAGACAGGGGGTAGAAAATGAATGAAAATACTAGACAGAGGTTAGAAAGTGGATGAAAATACTAGACAGAGGGTAGAAAATGGATGAAAATACTAGACAGAGGTTAGAAAGTGGATGAAAATACTAGACAGAGGTTAGAAAGTGGATGAAAATACTAGACAAAGGTTAGAAAGTGGATGAAAATACTAGACAGAGGTTAGAAAATGGATGAAAATACTAGACAGAGGTTAGAAAGTGGATGAAAATACTAGGCAGAGGGTAGGAAATGGATGAAAATACTAGACAGAGGGTAGAAAATGGATGAAAATACTAGACAGAGGGTAGTAAAATGGATGAAAATACTAGACAGAGGTTAGAAATGGATGAAAATACTAGACAGAGGTTAGAAAGTGGATGAAAATACTAGACAGAGGGTATAAAAAGGGATGAAAATACTAGACAGAGGGTATAAAATGGATGAAAATACTAGACAGAGGGTAGAAAGTGGATGAAAATACTAGACAGGTTAGAAAGTGGATGAAAATACTAGACAGAGGTTAGAAAATGGATGAAAATGCTAGACAGAGGGTGGGAAATGGATGAAAATACCAGACAGAGGTTAGAAAATGGATGAAAATACTAGACAGAGGTTAGAAAGTGGATGAAAATACTAGACAGAGGGTAGAAAATGGATGAAAATACTAGACAGAGGTTAGAAAGTGGATAAAAATACTAGACAGAGGGTAGAAAATGGATGAAAATACTAGACCGAGGTTAGAAAGTGGATGAAAATACTAGACAGAGGGTAGAAAATGGATGAAAATACTAGACAGAGGTTAGAAAATGGATGAAAATACTAGACAGAGGTTAGAAAATGGATAAAAATACTAGACAGAGGGTAGAAAGTGGATGAAAATACTAGACAGAGGTTAGAAAATGGATGAAAATACTAGACAAAGGGTAGGAAATGGATGAAAATACTAGACAGAGGGTAGAAAATGGATGAAAATACTAGACAGAGGTTAGAAAGTGCATGAAAATACTAGACAGAGGTTAGAAAATGGATGAAAATGCTAGACAGAGGGTGGCAAATGGATGAAAATACCAGACAGAGGTTAGAAAATGGATGAAAATACTAGACAGAGGTTAGAAAGTGGATGAAAATACTAGACAGAGGTTAGAAAATGGATGAAAATACTAGACAGAGGGTGGGAAATGGGTAAAAATACTAGACAGTAGAAAGTGGATGAAAATACTAGACAGAGGTTAGAAAATGGATGAAAATACTAGACAGAGGTTAGAAAGTGGATGAAAATACTAGACAGAGGGTAGAAAATGGGTTGAAAATACTAGACAGAGGTTAGAAGTGGATAAAATACTAGACAGAGGTAGAAAATGGATGAAAATACTAGACCGAGGTTAGAAAGTGATGAAATACTAGACAGAGGTAGAAAATGGATGAAAATACTAGACAGAGGTTAGAAAATGGATGAAAATACTAGACAGAGGTTAGAAAATGGATAAAAATACTAGACAGAGGGTAGAAAATGGATGAAAATACTAGACAGAGGTTAGAAAATGGATGAAAATACTAGACAAAGGGTAGGAAATGGATGAAAATACTAGACAGAGGTTAGAAAATGGATGAAAATACTAGACAGAGGTTAATAAATGGATGAAAATACTAGACAGAGGTTAGAAATTGGATGAAAATACTAGACAGAGGTTAGAAAGTGGATGAAAATACTAGACAGAGGTTAGAAAGTGGATGAAAATACTAGACAGAGGTTAGAAAGTGGATGAAACTACTAGACAGAGGGTAGAAAGTGGATGAAAATAGTAGACAGAGGTTAGAAAATGGATGAAAATACTAGACAGAGGTTAGAAAGTGGATGAAAATACTAGACAGAGGGTAGAAAGTGGATGAAAATACTAGAAAGAGGGTAGAAAGTGGATGAAAATACTAGAAAGAGGGTAGAAAGTGGATGAAAATACTAGACAGAGGGTAGAAAGTGGATGAAAATACTAGACAGAGGGTAGAAAATGGATGAAAATACTAGACAGAGGGTAGAAAGTGGATGAAAATACTAGACAGAGGTTAGAAAGTGGATGAAAATACAAAAAAAACAAAGGTTAGTGGCTTTGTTATGTTACTTAAATACGTAATAAAATGTTAATGATGATAATGATGATGACGTTAATGATAAGGATGATGATAATAGTAATGATAATAATAATAACAATAAAAATAAAAGTAATAATAATGATAATAATAATAATGGTACTGATAAAGTATATAAATGTTGAAATTATAATAAAAGGTGCACGTAAATGTTTAATCCGAATGTTGGATCTCGCCTACCAAGCTTTGAAACAACATTAAGAATTCTCTTTCATGAACGTTTACATTACAATGACATGCTCTTTGAATTCAACAACCGTGATATCTTTTTTCTTCTATTTCTGCCTCGCTTTCATTAATCTCGTGTCGACATTACTATTTGATGCTCGGTGTTTTTCCTTCCTTTGAACTCTGTGCTGTTCCATTATTCCTTTTTCGAGATGGTGATTCAAATGTCAAGATGAACTACGCTGTTAATAGTTTACTCACTCCGGGAAGATGACAACCAAGCCATGATAAAGGGATAGAAAAAAAGAATAGAATAAAGATAGAATAGATAGAAAAGAAAAGAGTTATAATTTGAGAGTGAAAAAGATGAAGCGTTCGAGGCGTTAGCAAATAGGTGTTAGAGGGACGAGCAATACGTTTAAGTTTTGATTTTGAATACAACGACAAATCTTACAAAGGTCAAAACAGGAGACAAGGCAAAGGAATTATTGACACTGCAGTAATTAAAAGACAACAGACATTAGCTGGCTTGGTCCGCCCTGCCATAGCCTTGCCTGCACCTGTCTATAGTTTCTGCGCAACTATCATTTTTGTATGTATGAGACTCGAGGCTCGCATGTGCATAGCTTTGGTTTCTCAATATGAATTACCATTGTGATGTTTACTACATATTTTCAATATCCAATATAAATCGCTTGAGTTATTGGCAAAACACACACACACACACACACACACACACACACACACACACACACACACACACACACACACACACACACACACACACACGCATAGTGACTGCGGTGAACTGTCAATACCTTGCGGTACAAGAAATGTCTTTGTTGCAAAATATTGTCAATTTATATGACCAGGGCAATATAAGTTGTTTTTTCTCTCTCTCTCTCTCTCTCTCTCTCTTCTCTCTCCTCTCTCTCTCTCTCTCTCCTCTCTCTCTCTCTCCTCTCTCTCTCTCTCTCTTCTCTCTCTCTCTCTCTCTCTCTCTCTCTCTCTCTCTCTCTCTCTCTCTCATTCAAACACACATTGGAAAAGGTATATCTTTCCCACACACACAGTTGCTCCCACTAACACCATATATGTTGCCTATGTCCTCTGTCACCCATCTGAGGTAACTCAAAGAGAAAACTGATCATCATTGATTTATCTCATAAACATTGATGGGAAAGAAAATATATGTATATGAGACTCACAAATATTGCTCGTCAATATGTTGACGAGGCACGAGCTCGGTAAAAACTTGTGCTCGCGTTAGAAAAATTGTATCAAAATATTCGGAGAAGTAATTCCGACAAGTCAGGAAAATTAAAAAGAATTTGAATTGCACACGAATTTTAAAATGTTACTGAAAATTAAATGTTCCACAAACGAAAATGTCCTGAGTTTCGCAATAGTTGCCGGCACAGCGCTGGGTTGAAGGCGATAACATTGGAGGGCATGGGAAGAGTGTAAAACTATGAGAATAAGAACGCAGAATAAGGAAAGTATATGACCACAGGTAGTTCGCTGGAAGAGGCCTCTAAGAAATAAGGCATAAAGGACTCATGAAAGGATTGAGAAGGAGGGAGCATAAAGGGACGTGTTCAGGCGAAGATATAGATCCAGTAGATGACGTTAAAGAGACTGAAGTAGGCCGGGATGAAGATGAGCGCATATCGGAACGTTTTGTCTGACATGCGGCGTCGCCTTTCCTCCAGAGTGTCTCCGCCGGCAGACAGCAGCCTGGTGAGGAATATCTGCCGGGGCTCGCGCTGGCGGGGCGCACTGAGAGGTGGGGAAGGCATTTTGCCATTCCCTCCAATGGGGAACACTTTGGAGGGCGTGGGGATCTTGGAGAAGTCGCTAGTAAGCTTCCCGTCCCCGGCCATGTCGATAATGACGTGGAAGACGATCACGAAGAAGATGAGCGAGATGCAAAACAACAGCCACACGTCCACCATCTTGAAGTACGACGTCTTGGGCAGCGACGTCGATGTCTGCAGGGAAAGAGAGACAAGTTGAGGTGGTGGTGGTGGCGGGGGAGCGTCTGGTAGCAGGGCCGAAGACGTGGTAGGTAACTTGCCTGCGTGAAGAGAGCGGCGAGCACCAGCAGCACGGTGAGGGAGGACATGATGCGCGTCTCGAAGTTATCGCGTCGGAACACCAGGGAGAGGTAGGCCAGGATCAGCAGGATGACGGTGGGCACGTAGATAGAGATGATGGGGTAGCCCACGCGTCGCTGCAACACCACCTCCACCTCCGCCTCGCCCATGGTGTGGCTGTTGTTCACCCTGAGGCCCACGCTCACCACCTGCAGAACACACCCACGCCATACATGTGAGGTGTGTTGCTCACCGCCTCAGTCACCGCCTCAGAGAAAACCAAGGTAGGCTTGTCATTACCACCATGATTCCTGAGGCGTCATTATCCATGCAGTTACAAGTAAGAAATTTCCTTTCGATATACATGCAAGAAAACCTTTGCTGATGAGATAAAAGAAGGAAGGGGTTATTGCTTTGGCTGAAATTTGCTCCAGCAAGACAGATAGAAAAGGTCTATAACGTCTTATTGATGGAATTTTCTACTTTTTCTTTAGTTGGAAAAGAATGTGCAGTCTATTCTACCTCCTCCTCTGGTAAACATGAGACACGAAAACACAAGGAAACAAACAAGTGTGTATACCGTGTACTCGATGAGCAGCTCGGCGCCGACATACGCCACCTCGGACACGTGCTCCTGCAGCTTCACGAAGTCGGTGGCGGCCGAGAGCACCTGTCGGGGTGGTAACGCACGTGTGAAAGCTTTGTTTGTCCTCCGATGTAATTCTTAACCCCTTGAGACCCACAACGTAATTTCCATTGTAATTTAGGTACCATTAGACAATTTTAATGAATATAAGCAATATCTTAATAGATATGACCTGCTTAGTACCGTTGTCCACTAGCTAATTTGGCATATTAAGTTACTTTTCGTAATTTTATGGCTAACAAAAGACGATTTTATATAGCAAAGGAAAGATCTGGGCGTGAAGGGGTTAAGTTAATAGTATAGTGCCTCTCCGTACAAACTATGTGATATTTGCGTGCACATGCGAATAAATTAGTATAGGTGCTGAGTTACTTTATATTGGTGTAACGTTAATTGTGTATAAAGGTGCGTGGTGAGGGCTTGCTCTTGAGTCTTTCAAGTGCGTGCCGCCCCAGGGAGATAAAAGTCTTTCACTATCTTCAGAGAGGATATGAAAGTGTTCCTCTCTTCAAAGGCACTAAAACAGTCTTTCTTGTTATTGTTCCACACATGGGCGGTGAAAATATGACTCACACCGATAGAGTGCGACACATTCATGCTACAAAGCCACTTATACAAAGCCACTTATATGAACCACTTCACCAAAACCCCACAGCTATAGGACTTGCAGACACGGGCGGAAGAGACAAAGAAAAAAGTAAATGAAGGAGAACCGGAGAAAAATGGGAGGAGAAATTGGAAGATAGAAAAAGATTGATTGAATATAAATAAAATAGAATTATAGAAAGAAGATTGGATTGGAAGGAGGAGGAGAAATGAAGATGATCTGAAGTGGAAAACCAGGTGACATAATACGTGGTTTGTAATTTGGTAAGTGCTGCAGAACAAGACATAATACGTGGTTTGTGATTTGGTAAGTGCTGCAGAACAAGACATAATACGTGGTTTGTGATTTGGTAAGTGCTGCAGAACAAGACATAATACGTGGTTTGTAATTTAGTAAGTGCTGCAGAACAAGACATAATACGTGGTTTGTGAATTGGTAAGTGCTGCAGAACAAGACATAATACGTGGTTTGAATTTGGTAAGTGCTGCAGAACAAGACATAATACGTGGTTTGTGAATTGGTAAGTGCTGCAGAACAAGACATAATACGTGGTTTGTGAATTGGTAAGTGCTGCAGAACAAGACATAATACGTGGTTTGTAATTTAGTAAGTGCTGCAGAACAAGACATAATACGTGGTTTGTGAATTGGTAAGTGCTGCAGAACAAGACATAATACGTGGTTTGTGAATTGGAAAGTGCTGCATAACAAAACATAATACGTGGTTTGTGATTTGGTAAGTGCTGCAGAACAAGACATAATACGTGGTTTGTAATTTGGTAAGTGCTGCAGAACAAGACATAATACGTGGTTTGTGATTTGGTAAGTGCTGCATAACAAGACATAATCCTGTTTCTCACCTCCATCTCCATGAAGCACCTCTGGATATCGAACGGGTACAGCTCCAGGTTCAGGTCACACAGGAAATTCGAGGTGTATTTCCTGTCCACGCTCAGGTGATTCTCCGTGCCCAGGTAAACGTCGGCTACGGCAGGAAAGGTGATGCGCAGGATGAGGATTACCGTCATTATAGTTACCATTATCCTTCCTATTATTACAACTATATCATCATTACTATGTTGTCATTGTTATTACTATTACTACTATCCACCACTAACGAACTGATATCACTACAAAATATTATACTTTCTTTTCCCATGGTTGTGAATTCCTAATATCAAAGGAACATCTATGAATATTTATCAAGATGTAATATTGAGTACTGAGGTTTTGCATGTATTAGTAGTGATAGTAACTAACTGCCTTGTCCCGCTAGACGTTTTGATATTGTGAAAGTGAAAGAAAAACAGTTAACTATTATCTTAAACAGGAACTACCACGTGTAGGTCTCTTGTAACTTCTTTATTTTCATATGTTCTTATGTTCTAGACGAAGACAAGAGGAAGAAGGGTTTGCAGATTCGTAGTTCTATTCAATGTAGTTTGTTCATTAATTGACTAGACAGGTAACCAGAGTGGGATCGAAGGATAATACGAGTACTCTATATTATCCTTGGTGGGATCCTACCGCTGCCACCATTTGTGTGCATCGCCTCTAATTATAATGCACCAACAATTGCATGAAATAACCTTGGGTGATGAGTAGCCTTTAGATACGAAAAGATGAAGGCGTCTTACCGTCCTCAGGCACAGAGAGGTCATCGTCTAAGGGGTGGCCTCGGCGGTGCACGGTGAGAATAGCCTCGTCATCCACCCTCGTCCTCTCCGTCCCTCTCACGTTAATCAAGGTGAGAGTAGGTGTCCAGACGCTGCGGTGATCGGTGACGGGGACCTGTACGTGTGTGGGACAGGTTCAAGGTTCAATGTGTGTGTGTGTGTGTGTGTATGTCTATGTGTGTGTGTGTGTGTGTGTGTGTGTGTGTGTGTGTGTGTGTGTGTGTGTGTGTGTGTGTGTGTGTGTGTGTGTGTGTGTGTGTGTGTGTGTGTGTGTGTGTGTGTGTGTGTGTTGGGATATCATAAATGAAAATTAAACTTCTGATCCAAAAAACTAGACATTCCCGTTGTTTTTGTTGTCATTTCAAATTTTCTATAAAAAAAAAGACAGCCCTAGTAGCAGTAGTAATAGTAGTAAGGGCTGCTGTTGTAGTAGTATTGGTAGTAGTAGTAGTTTTAGTGTTAGTAATTGTAGAAGTGATAATAATAACACTGATAATGATAAAAATAATAAAAGTGCTGGCGGTACTGAAACCATCGTCATAATCAACACTAGTAAAGTAAATCACCTGGTTGAGTCGAGACGCGGCCTTGAGGTTGTAGAAGCGTAGCCTTAGGTCAATCCAGGTCATGTTGAGGTGGTAGGTGACCTCCAGGTAGCTGTCCTTATCGCTCAGGGAGAGACTCACCAGTTTCATCTTGAGGCCGACAAAGAGAGGAGAGCCTGAAAGAAGCGTAAAGTTGGCGGTGAGACGAGGCGACCAGACGACACTGTGTGGTGTTAATGTGAGGTGGTTTCCAGGTGAAGAAGTGTTGGTGAAGTAAAAGGAGGTGAGATACTGATGAGAAAGTGCACATGAGGAAAGTGGCAAAATAAGGTGCTGTAGATAATATGATGAGGTGATCAGGGGAGGCAAGGTGGTGTGGCTGTAGAGTGAGTGTAGGAGTGTATTCAGGAAGTCTTGGTGAGGTGAAAAGGTGATATTGCTCGCCATAATAGTTTTACCAGCCATTAGGTGCGGAGTCTCAGCTTCTACCATACTAACATTAATGGACACTTATTCCTAAAATCGAAAATTACTTTTAGTGAGGTGTTGTTTTGTTTGTCTTCGTAGAATAATTAACACTGATGGACATTAGAGTTCTGGCCAAACAGAAGACTAGTATAGCTTCTGATTTTCATCCGCTTAAGGCAGGTTCACACTGAGCTTTTTTCGGCATTTTTGTAGACGGAGAAGTCGGTCTCTTGCGGGCTAGTGCGGAGATTACGTTCACACACGCAATTCGTTTCGGGAGACAAATCTTCTCCTTCTTCTTCTTCTTGTGACCTTTTCTGCTTTTAGTATCGCTTTGTAGGTCGTCTGTCAAGCTCGTGCTGATGACCAGGGTCGTCCCTGACTTCCCGTGCCTGACCTGCAGGGTCAGGGGTCACGTCGCACTAGGGGCTATAGGGACTACAGCTAGGGGCTAGGCCGCTAGGGGCTAGGCCGCTAGGGGCTAGGGGCTGGCTTGTGTGTATTTGGCGCGCGAAAGTTAAGTTTTCGCGCACTTTATTATGAAGTAGTATTGCTAGTTTCATTTTTTCCTTGATATCATCTACTAAATCAAACCCCACGTCTAACCTAACATAATCTGATTTAAACTAACAACCGTTTCTGGCTGTAGCTAAAACGGAAAATTTTCGGTATTATATGTATCGCCATTGGCATGGGAAATTGGGGAAATTGGGATTCAAATTAAGGATGAAAAGATCTGCACGATGATGTAAGTTAAATTTGTTAGTTTTTAGTGCCCAATACCGAAATTATACCAATAATTGGGGTGATTGGGAAGAGGGTGGTGCTGGCTTCTGCGTTTATTTGAATTTGGCACGCGAAATTCTCGGTCGCTCGGTCGATAAAAGACCGATCGAGCGGTGTGTGATTTTTTTTTTAAACCTAGGGCGATCATGACACCAGCCCCAGACCCAGACCTCTTCTCTGTCTACAAAAAGGCCGAAAAAAGCTCAGTGTGAACTTGCCTTTACTCTCATGCTCTTCACGCCTTGGTTTTTCCTCTCTCATTCCTCCTTGACTGAGAACGAACGGTAATAACATGCGTGGTTGAGGGGTGTGCAGAGATGCCCTCATGCATGGGTCCTCAATCTACCGTGGGGTCGGTACTCACCTGGCACAGAGCTGGGCGGCGGCAGCGTGTGGTGGTAGCCGACAGGGCGGCGGACAAGCTGACACTCCTGTTCGTCGCTCTCGTCATGGCAATCCGGCCGACGGTCGCAACGCTGCACCCGCGGGATACACGATCCGTCCCTGCACGTGTATTCTTCCCCCGTGCAGGAGCTTAGCTGCAGGACTTGCACGCCCTTCCTCTCGCACACTTCGCTCTCAATGGTCCAGTTCCGTCGACCCATGGGCCACCTCGCCTCCTCGAAGGACATTCGAGCGATCATCGTGTCCGTGATCACGTTCCGCCAAACCCACTCCTCCTCCTCCTCCACGATCTCGTACTGGTAGTACCCGCGGAACACCAGCTTCCCCTTCTCCGGGTGCTTCAGGCTGTACTTGTAGTTGGCCGTGTCCTCTTCGCACGGCCCCTTCAGCGTCCACTCTTGCTGCTCCGCCAGGAAGCACAGAGCCTCGCGGCTCACGTGACAAGGATAGTCGTGCAGGAAGTCTGGCTCCATCACCAGACAGTTCTGCCACTGCAGGCCGTTGGGGTCGTTGCTGCCCCATTTGAACCACGCCATCACCTCTCCGTTGTGGGCCTTCACGTACACCCCCTCCTGCAGATCGTCCGTGGCCCCGACCCACGTTATCTTGACGACGGGCAACCTGCTCATCGCCTCGATGATCTCCAGGGCGTGTTGCAGGCTGTCGGGCACGGGCAGGTTTCCCCCAAGACCAGCGCACGCCATACGCGCAGCTTCGTAGGGCATCGCCGCGAATTTGACGTAACTGGACTTCGTTTTCTTTTCGCAAATCTCGTCCTCCGGGAGGTCGACGAAGGAGGCGTTGCTGAGGATCCACTCCTGATCCCACCTGATGGAGGCGCCGGCAGGGAAGGGACCGCAGTCTGCCATCTGAGCCACCTCCGCGTCCGTCAGGGTTCGGCCCCACACGCCCGCCTGTGTCAGTTGTCCGCTGAAGCTGCGCGGTCCTGTGAAGCTGCTCAAGTACTCGAGGCTGTACTGGCCCAACACCAGCGTGGCCGCGGCGAACCACCTGCCAGGCGACACCTCAATGACCATCCAGGTTGGGTTAGCGTCTCCAGGCCGCGTGTTTCCGGCATATAACACCCCACGTGAAGGTCATTAATGGACGGTTGTATCATGGCTTTATATCTAAAACACACACACACACACACACACACACACACACACACACACACACACGTACCTGGAGGTGTTCCTGGAGATAACGCCCTGGAGATCGCCGTCCAGGTAGGCGGAGATCTGGGCGGCGGTGTGGTCGTAGGTGAGGCAGTAGTGATACCACGTGAGCACCTGCAGAGGGTTAGAGATGCCCAGGAAGTAGAAGGCGGCCGACACGATGGGCCGCACATAGTCAACGAAGATCTCTGTTAGGAGGAGGAAGAGGAGGCGGGGAGTGAAATGA
>JACEEZ010022645.1:217500-227500 GCA_016584305.1 Chionoecetes opilio
TCTCAAGGGTTGGCTGTGCTGATGCCGTCGTGAAGTGTTGCGTGAGCGTGAAGTGTTGGCGCCCCGTGGAATCATTCACACGGAACGTGGTCTACCCCGAGACACTTTGATCAGTGACCAACGACAGTAATAACATGATTGGAGTTGCACTCACATTGCTGTATAATATATACTATTACTACAAACATCAATACACGTACTTAGGTCCGAAGGGCCCACAAACACTTGTTCTAATATCTAATATATTCCCTCTGTATTTTTGTACGTAAAGTAGTCTGCATTACTTTGTTGAGACTAATTGCAATTTCTCTTAATATAACCCTAAATGTTAGCAAGGTTTCATCTTTGCTAATCATGCCTCAAGGTCTTCATACATAACATACATCAAGGTCTTCATAAACAGCAATATTTGGTGGTAGTGATAAAAATACAGGGTGTAACACGAGTTTCTACAAATATTGATACAGGTGAAAGAACATGTAATTCTAAGCACAAAATATTCTATAACGATATGCTTTTTGAAGCTTCCTTTAGACGTGAGATGAAGTTAGAAAAATTAGCGCGGCCAGTAATTTCACCATGGCAGGCGGTTGCCGCTCGGTGACATTTTGAATGATTTAATCATAATGTTTACTAGTAATGGAGCATTACATTATCTTATAACAACACAATTGGTATTAATGGACATGTTATTACTAAATAAGCAGTACATGAGAACAGCAGGGCTGTAATAAGCGATACTGTAAAAGGCTACGTGGCATCGTGTCAGGGAGGTGTAGGATGGAACACGTGACACAGCTGATCGGCGTGAGGCCTCGCAGCCTAGTCCCTCCTTCCTCCCCCGCCCCGACGCGTTGCGACTTAGCCTTTTACAGTATTGTTTATTACAGCCCTGCTGTTCTCATGTACTGCTTATTTAGTAATAACATGTCCATTAATACCAATTGTGTTGTTATAAGATAATGTAATGCTCCATTACTATAGTCTATTCACTTAAGCTGGATTCCTGGGCCGGGAGCTGCTCGATGCCTAGCCGAGTTTGTAAGGACGTCGCTGATTGGCTGATAGACTCGGGCTGGGTGGCGATGGTGGTGGTACTTGCCTAGCCGCAACCCAAAACCCTTGCGTTGCCTCAGAAATATATTCATATTTCTTGGCTTTACTCACCTCTTACACAAGATAGGCCTATTTTGTTTGCATCAGTGAATCAGGCAGTGATTGTTCAACAACAACACGCCATTCATAACTCAATAGGGTAAAAAATAAAGTCATGACTGACTATCACAAGAGTAGGCGGACTTTTAGGTTTTCAGTGCATTGAAATGTTGTACTCCTACCCGATATTACCAAGCTACCAGATAATATTTATGAAAGCTGAGCCTACCATCGTGTTCATAATACATTGCTGCATATCATGAGCATAAAAAATTACAGTAAGACTACACTAATATTAAGATAATTGAAGGAAAGTAAAAGAGTGTATAAACATTTTTTCTTGCTTATTTTGCTTCAACTCGCTGTAACTCCATAAGTTTTGGTCGCATTCAATTTTGAAGAACTGTTTCAAAATCCTTATACTTTTCCGCTTCCTGTGGTATGTAGCACGTACCAATAAGGAAAAGAATAGGTGGTCAAAATGGCTAAGAAAGTTAAACTGTTTCAAACTGGTGCCGTGACGGGTGGAGCCTCTGATAGCTCTCCCGAGAACAGTCTCTCCTGTATAGGGAGCAATGCTCACCCGTCACTGTGCCAGTTTGCAGTAGTAGTTTAACTTTCTTAGCCATTTTGACCACCTACTCTTTTCCTTATTGGTACGTGCTACATACCACAGGAAGCGGAAAAGTATAAGGATTTTGAAACAGTTCTTCAAAATTGAATGCGACCAAAACTTATGGAGTTACAGCGAGTTGAAGCAAAATAAGCAAGAAAAAATGTTTATACACTCTTTTACTTTCCTTCAATTATCTTAATATTAGTGTAGTCTTACTGTAATTTTTTATGCTCATGATATGCAGCAATGTATTATGAACACGATGGTAGGCTCAGCTTTCATAAATATTATCTGGTAGCTTGGTAATATCGGGTAGGAGTATAACATTTCAATGCACTGAAAACCTAAAAGTCCGCCTACTCTTGTGATAGTCAGTCATGACTTTATTTTTTACCCTATTGAGTTATGAATGGCGTATTGTTGTTGAACAATCACTGCCTGATTCACTGATGAAACAAAATAGGCCTATCTTGTGTAAGAGATGAGTAAAGCCAAGAAATATGAATATTTTTCTAAGGCAAGGCAAGGGTTTTGGGTTGCGGCGAGGCAAGTACCACCACCATCACCACCCAGCCCGAGTCTATCAGCCAATCAGCGACGTCCTTACAAACTCGTCTAGGCAGCGAGCAGCTACCAAGAATCCAGCTTAAGTGAATAGACTATAGTAAACATTATGATTAAATCATTCAAAATGTCACCGAGCGGCAACCGCCTGCCATGGTGAAATTACTGGCCGCGCTAATTTTTCTAACTTCATCTCACGTCTAAAGGAAGCTTCAAAAAGCATATCGTTATAGAATATTTTGTGCTTAGAATTACATGTTCTTTCACCTGTATCAATATTTGCAGAAACTCGTGTTACACCCTGTATTGAGTCAAGTTCTTACATGCAAGGCAATGTAAATGGTAGAACAAAAAATTATATAACTCACAAGTCTGTTGTATTAGTTGGTGCGAGTGTGGGAAAGTTTCATTTTTAGACATTATGTGTTTTGTCTATTTTATCAATTATATTGTGTCATTTGTAATGCTGTGGTCAATAAATATCTAAAATATCTGTGTGGAAAGCATCATTACCTCTCATCTTACTTCATTACATACTGACGAGAGAACGTTTTGTATGGGATGGTGCACTAACTAATGGTAATATAACATCATAAGCAGTACAGATATAATGAATCGCTCGGTAATTTCTCTTATTCCTTATATTCCCGGTGAGAATATTGAGATACTTGGATCCTACATAAATAATTCGCACGTACAAACAGCGCAAGTATCAATAATAGCTACAAATTGCAACCACGCCAAAATGACCTCAATCCTCGAGTGGGGTTCGAACGCAGGGATGCTACCGTAGATAACACTAAAGTCGCCAGGACAACGTTTTTTTCGATTTACAGATGTCTGGTGGCGTTAATACTTACATTTCTACATCCATGATTTCAGGAAAGTTAGAAGGGGCTATCTGGAGAGTCTGTGTCATTTTGTGTCTTCATCTGTATCATACTATGGCTATAAATGAAAAAATTACAAAAATATCACCAGAGTGGCGACCTACACTAAGATTGCCAGATAGTGTTTATGTTCTGAGTGTCCTCCCGCCATTGTCGTCGCGCGATAAAAAAACCAATAGCGAAATTTGAAAATGTATATACTCGCAGATACAAAGCATAACATAACACTGAAACAGGGTAGATTATACAGTCATGATATAAACTATTGTGTATCATCTTCAGTGGCACATAAAAATCAGTAGTGATGCTATAATTCGTAATATTTGGCGGCTGGCGACAGTATTGCAGCTGGCGACTAAAGTGTTATCTACGGTACATACAAACCCTAGTCGCTACCACTGAGCCACCATAATAACGGATTAAGAACGGTAAAAGGAACAGAAAGGGAATGAATGAACATGAACGTATTACCACTACTTCTACCCCTAAACCACGGAAGGAATACCAGTGAATATTTCAAAGGTGAGAAGAACCTAAGCTTACCTGCCCAAATGAGGAGGACACGAAGCATGTCTGGCGGTGAGGAGTGACGGGGAGGGAGTGAGCGACGCCTGTGTCATTTCTTTATATCCGAGAGGCGGAGTGAGCTACCTGGCAGAGGGGGCTGAGGTTGAGGGAGCAGGAAGCTAGGGGGCAGAGGGGGCTGAAATTGGGGGGACAGAAACTACCCGGCAGAGGAGGCTGAGGTAAGGGGGAGGGGGGCAGGAAGCTAGGGGGCAGAACCAGTGATGGGTTGAAGGGAAGGGTGGAGGATGAAGAACGAAGTACTGTATATGTGTTGTAGATTTTCACGTGGATGTGTTGTTTCTGTGTGGCTGTATGTGGATTGCAGAACTGCATTAGGTAAAACTGCACAACAACAACCCCAACCCTTTATACTTAAAATTTTCCCCTCTACTGAACAAACTTGGGGACCTGGGCGGGAAGCGAGGTTTTGGGTGGCGGAGACAAAAAAAAGAAGAAAAAAAGAAAAAGAAAAAAAAGGCAATTATGTTCCTAAAAAAAAAGTGGCTTAATCAAGGAAAAATCTAAATAAACTAAACCTAACTTAACCTAGCCTATTGACCTCCTAGCCTTTGTCTTTGGACTTAGAAATTTTCAGACACCTCAGACTTTGTAGAGGCAGTGTGGTATAAAAAGACCTAACCGCACGCTGGAACCTTTGCAGATATGAAGTACAATAAGTGTACTATATGCTGCTGTAATGTCATTCAGATAGGCTTGGAGCAGCGCGTATGCAGTTTAACCCTGTATTACCATAGGACTGAAGGATCATTGCTCTGTGGGGTTGTGGGAAGCAAGGTAAGGTTACTAAATGAAGAAAGAAATGTGAACTAATAAAGTTAATATGTGTATAGAAGGTCCCCTGAACTTGTCTAGCCCTTGTCACAAACGCGCAACGCAAGATTTTTGATGTGAAAGATTTAATACTATGCCACACACGACACCTCAACGACCTTCCCACAACACAGTTTATATTCAGCAAGTCGACAAGGAAAAACCAGAGCCTCATAATATAAATAATAAACAGACACAAACACGCACACATACTTTTTGTTCCTACTCTTACAACGCACCTCGACAAAAACAAGGAACGAGAATACGAGAGAAAAATAGAAGGGAAAGAAATGATAGATTATGACAAATGTGTTATCACCGCGGAGGGATATTACTTATAGTACTGGGCCCATACTTATAAAGATTTAGGATTCGTCCTAGGATTCGTCCTAACCCTGCGTCCTAAGGTTCGAGGAAAGTCTAAGACGCGTCCTAAGACGGCGGCTTAGGACGAAGCGCTGAGCGCTACATTTAGCAGGAGTCCAATTTGGATTTCATGAAATATCACTACTAAGAGTCATCAGAAAGGTATAAAAATATAAAAAAACACAAGATTAATATTTCTATGATAATTGCTGAAGACTACAACGAATGAATTCATCTATAAGAATAATTGTACCAGATATGCAACGTTCCGTTCAAAAGACACAAGCATTGACATTGTCTTCGCTCTATCGACGAGAAAAATAATATTTTTCAGGACAAGACTTTCATCCTTGGCCAGCTCTTTCAAGCAAGGAAAAATGTCCTATGTCCTGCGAGGGGAATTTTCCATGCCGAGATGATCGGCGAAGAGATACGTCAAGGACTGCCGGTTATAATGGACGAGGACTTCGCGGTCGTTTTCAAAGACACCGACTATTTTTTCCTGGCCTACAATAGGTTCTTTTTCTAATGGAGATAGGGTTATAATGAACGAGAGTTTCGCGGTCGTTTTCAGAGACACCGACTATTTTTCTTGGCCTACAATAGGTGCTTGGGAAATACTTTGGAGCTCCTCCTTCCGGCTTTGGACTGAAATGAACTACCGCACTGTATTGTATGCTTATTGTACTTCACATCTGTAAAGGTTCCAGCGTGCGCTCAGCCTTGGTTAACCCACACGGCCGCTATGAAATATGAGGTGCCTCAAAAAATTCTAGTCCAGTTAGGTTAGGTTAGGTTAGGAATACTTTGTGGTTAAGGTTAGGTTAGGTTAGGTTAGGTATACTTTGTGGTTAAGGTTAGGTTAGGTTAGGTATACTTTGTGGTTAAGGTTAGGTTAGGTTAGGTATACTTTGTGGTTAAGGTTAGGTTAGGTTAGGTATACTTTGTGGTTAAGGTTAGGTTAGGTTAGGTTAGGTATACTTTGTGGTTAAGGTTAGGTATACTTTGTGGTTAAGGTTAGGTTAGGTATACTTTGTGGTTAAGGTTAAGTTAGGTTCGGTTAGGTATACTTTGTGGTTAAGGTTAGGTTAGGTTAGGTATACTTTGTGGTTAAGGTTAGGTTAGGTTAGGTATACTTTGTGGTTAAGGTTAGGTTAGGTTAGGTATACTTTGTGGTTAAGGTTAGGTTAGGTTAGGTTAGGTATACTTTGTGGTTAAGGTTAGGTTAGGTTAGATTTTTACATATAGTGACTTTGATGATTTTTTTGGGAGCCATAAATCACTTATATTTGCTTCCCCCACCCAAAAACCCCGTATTCCCGCCAGTTCCCCAGGCTTGTTGGCTATAGGGGGAAGAAAAAAAAGATAGGGGTGAAGGACTTCTTCCAAAGTTTTACCGTTCCTTGTTCTAATGAAGTTTTATTTTGCGCAAACCCATAAAAAAAGATTAAAAAAATGTATACTTTGTGGTTAAGGTTAGGTTAGGTTTCATTAAAACCTATATGGTTAGGTTAGGTTTCATTAAAACCCTTACAGTTAGGTTAGGTTTCATTAAAACCTATAAGGTTAGGTTAAGTTTAATTTTTTTTCATTTTTTTTTTTTTTTTTTTTTTTTTTTTGCGCAAAATAAAACTATCTCCATTAGAGCAAGCACCTATTGTAGGCCAAGAAAAAATAGTCGGTGTCTCTGTAAACGACCGCGAAACTCTCGCCCATTATTACCGGAGTTTTATTTTGCGCAAGCCCAGTTTAAAAACAAAACAAAAAATTATCACCGAATATTATGGTACCATTTCCATTAAAAACACTATCTCCATCAGAAAAAGCACTAAAACTTGGCCGGGAAAGATTTGTCAGAGTCTTATAGGTTTTAATGAAACCTATAATGTTAGGTTAGATATACTTTGTGGTTAAGGTTAGGGGTAAATCTTAAGAACAAAGGCTCCACCCTCTATCTTCTTCTTATAGCCAACAAGCTTGGGGACATGGTGGGAAACCGGAGTTTTTGGGTGGGGGAGCACACACATAAGGGAAATATGGCCCCCCCCAAAAAATCCCTAAACTAGGGATATTCCCTAGTTCATGAACTTTATCGGGGAAATATTACCCCGATTAAGTCTATGTACTAGGGAATTTTCCCTAGTTTAGGGATTTTTTTGTGGGGAGTCATATTTCCCTTATGAGTGTGCTCCTTTTGTGGGGGAGCACACATATAAGGGAAATATTTCCCCGATAAAGTCCATGAACTAGGAAAATTTCCCTAGTTTAAGGATTTTTTTTTGGGGGGGGCCATATTTCCCTTATGTGTGTGCTCCCCCACCCAAAAACCCAGGTTTCCACCATGTCCCCAAGCTTGTCGGCCATAAGAAGAAGATAGGAGATTGAGCCTCTATTCTAAAGATGACAAACTCTACAGACCTAACCTAGCACCCCTCTTCGAGCCCCTTGTGCTGTGCACTAACCTAACCTAACGTAACCTAACCTAACCTGACCTGCCCTAACCTAACCTAAAGGCCGTGTCACACAGACACTTTTTCCGGCATCTTTTGGTATTTTGCTACCAAAAGATGCCCGTAGTGGTGGCAAAAATATGCGCGTTCGTCACACGGCGTTTCGGCTACGAGCATCTTCTACTGGCATCTTCCGGGACCCGCAACCAAAACTAAATAATATAACATTATGGATCGCTGAAATTTAATATCGGCCATGTAGACAAAGTAAGGATCGGCACTCATTAAAATATAAACAGATGTCTTAAAGACAGTAAGTATAATACGTAGAGCCAACATTTGTGTCAGCTTAGCGTGGAGACCTTGTTTTTAAGATTTTCCAGGTTAGTTTGGGTTTCATTAAAACCTAAAAGGTTAGGTTAGGTTTCATTAAAACCTATAAGACCTTGACTAATTTCTCCCGGCCAAGTTTTAAGTGCTTTTCTGATGGAGATAGTGTTTTAATGGAAACGGTACCATAAAATTCGGTGATGATTTTTTTTTTTTTTTTAACTTTGGGCTTGCGCAAAATAAAACTATCTCCATTAGAAAATGCACCTATTGAAGACCAGGAAAAAATAGTCGGTGTCTGAAAACGACCGCAAAGTCATCGTCCATTATTACCAAATTGCTGAGTTAGGTTAGGTTAGATTTAGGTTATGTTAAGGTTTGGTTTAGGTTATGTTAAGCTTAGGGTAGATTTGGATTAGGTTATGTTGAGTTATTTAGGTTAAAAAAACAAATTTGATGGTGCGCGATTGTCCGGGTGGTTGGCCACCCGCCAACACACCGCCAACTCCTGCGTAATATTTACCGTTTGGTTTAGGTCATCCTCGAGCCTGACAATTCTAACCTGTTTCATAGTGTAGATTTCTTCATTCTGGGTCTTTTAAACCCAATTTCCTTCCCATGGCGCAATTGAATAATAATGCTGATACATATACTACCTAGAATCTAGTTCTTTCAACCAAAAACTGTTAAGTTAGGTTAGAGGTGGGGTTTGGTATATTAACAGATGATATCAAGAACAAATAAGAAAATTATCAAGACTACGGCAGTGGGAAGAGAAATAGAGTTATATGGATATTGTTCCATGGCTTAATAAATCACGACTTATTCAATTTTTTAAATTTTTATTTATAGTGAGCCTACTCTAAATCGCTTTTATTCTCAACATGATACCATTCTTCATCAACAGTTTGGTGGGGATGCACTTCAATCTGTATCACGATACATGATATCAAGGCAGGAGGAACATGACTACCTCAAAGAGTGAATAATAACACACTCGTGACTTGTCATGCACTGATGGCCGTATTTTTTAGTGTTGCTTTATATTACATCTCCCACTAGTCTGTCACATATATAATCCCTTCTCGGTCCAAGCGGTATCGCTTGATTAGTTATGTATCAACAAGTTCGTCCAGTACATCTATCCTATCACGAAAAGTTCTCAGGAGTGGGTGGAGCACTCCATGTTTACGTCCTTAGGACGAGTCTTAGCCGCCGCCCTGCTCGCTAGGACACCTCACACCCTGTCCTAGCCAAACCTCGAAATTAGGACGAGTCTTAGCGATTTAGGATGCGCTCGAAATGATTTAGGACGCCGGCCGCCATATTTAAGACTCGAGCGAGTCTAAGACGAATCCTAAATCTTTATAAGTATGGGCCCTGGGTGTTGATAGAGACGCATTTTCACCCTTCTGGTAACTACTACTTGGGGGGAGAGGATATATGACGCCACAACGTTCCCATATACGTTTTTTTTAGACACTTGATACTTTTGTTAATTACTGATTAGAGTAAATTTCTGGTCCATGAGTGATTTTGGTATATGTAATTTCTTTTTATGAATTTTTGTGGACAATAAAACATCTATCTATCTATCTATGACCCGTCTAGAAAATTGAGACAGAGGTACGTACTTGATAAGTCTTGATTACATGAAGGGGCAATGAATCTGTATCACTAGTCTGTCTTGCTTACCCGTCTCTCTCTCTCTCTCTCTCTCTCTCCCTCAACCCTCCCTCCCTCTCTCTCTCTCTCTCTATTATTATTTTATTCACTACGAGTCATACGTCACTGTTACCACACAACAGCCAAACAAATCCTCACCAGATTATCTTGTAATGTCACTATCTTTCTCCGCTAATGGAATATCTGTCTGTATTGCCCCTCTCGCCTCTCTCGCATTATTAATTATTCAACAACTTATCTTTGTCCCTTCATCATTCGGTACTTCTGCATTATTTATTCTCTCTCTCTCTCTCTCTCTCTCTCTCTCGCTCTCTCGAGTATAATTCATGCCACATACTTCTAAGCGAAAATAAAGTTAACTGTTGTTGAATACAGTCAGATCAGAGAACTTTATTACATTTTTTACAATAACTAAAATGTTAAAAGTTGTAGCAGGTCAGCAAACACACACACACTTACGAGTGCTCTTTCCGTGAGGGTACAAACTGGAGATCGCGAGTCTGGTTTACGTGGACAAGACCATGCATGAATGAATACACACACTG
>JACEEZ010022645.1:230000-275000 GCA_016584305.1 Chionoecetes opilio
GAGAGGAGAGGGAGAGGAAGGAGGGGGGGGAGAGGAGAAAAAAAAGGGAGAGAGAGGGGGGAAAAAAGGGGGGGGAAAAAAAATTTTTAAAAAAAAAAAAAAAGGGGGGGGGGAAAAAAAAAAAAAACCCAAAAAAAGGGGGGAAAAAAAAAATTTTAAAATTTTTTAAAAAAAAAAAAAGGTTCTGGGAAATTATGGTTTGCAAGATTTAAATTTTTTAAAATTTTGGGGGGGTTTTTTTTTTTTTTAAAATTTTTTTGGGGAAAAAAAAATTTTTTTTTTTTTTTTTTTTTTTTTTAAAAACCCAAAATGGGGCCAGGTTTCAAAACCCCAAAATTTCCCAATTTGCATAATTTTAAATGGCCGCCATTTATATATATTGGGGCCCCCCATCTCAAAAAGACTCTTTTTAGCACCCTTTGTGCATTACACTTGAATGAAACATGATTTCCCGTGAAACGAAAAAAATATTTTTTAAACCCCCATTACCCCTCTTTAAAAATGTAGGGCAAAGGTCAAGTTGGGACAAAAAAGGTCAAAAGGCCATTTTTTTCGGGAAAAGTAAATTTTAAAAAAAAAAAAGCTGATTAATATTTTTCGTCGCCTCTTAAAAAAAAAGATTATGTCAAATGCCCTCATGGCAAAATTATTTTCCAAGGGATGCAACTATGGATGGTGGACGTTGCCCGTATGGCCCAATAATCTTAAAAAATTTTCTTTTCTCAACATTTTTTTAGGTCCCCTTTTAAAACAATTAACACCCCGATTCCCCCCCCCACCCTCTTCGAGACACCCTTCTTTCCCAAACCCCCCATCAACTTTGCCATAACGCATGATCTCGGATATTTAAATTTTCCCCAACTTCTTGCCTCATATTCCTTGCCCAAATGTGATGGGGAATTTAAGTTTATTACAAGCACTAAAAAGCATGTACAAACTGAACTGAGTACAATTTTAAAAAGCAACAGATATGACTGACACATCAAACATCCTTTATTTCCTTTGGGAAAACCACAATCCTTTTGACAAGTTGATTACTTGTTGACATAAAACAACCCGGAATTTTCCTCCCCAAATGGGTTTTTAAAAGTCCACCCTGGCCCCCGGGGGATTTAGGGAAGGGCCCCTTTTTTTCCAAAATGGAAAGAACATGTTACAAACTTCTTTTAGGGAAAAAAACCCCAAGTGAAAGTAAAGGGGCGAAAATGATTTTCAGATGGAGAGGAAATAAGGGGTCGACCCCCAAACTTTTATTTCCCCACACTTTTAAAAATTGCCAAAAAAAGCGGGTGTTGACCTAAAAAGTGTTTTTCTATGAAACTCTCTGTGTATCCCCATCCCCTCTTCACAAAACAGGGGGGGCCTTTAAATCTGCTTCAAAAAAACCAAAATTGCTGAAAGGGTTTTTTCCAAAATATTAAGGAAAACCCCAGGTTTCCATTCCCCGAAACCAAAAGCAATGTTTGGACGGGGGTTCCCTCTTTCAACCCTTTTCCATGGACACAGGGGCAAACAAAAGACCAAAAACACCGCTTCATACCATGGTTAAAATACAAATTAAAACCCAAACGTTGTTTCGATGGAATCTACGATACCAAACAAAACCGTGCGCACCAAAAAGGGGTGGGCAAATTTTTTTGGGGAAAAGGGCAAGCTAAACCTCCCATTTGGGCCCCTTAAAAGGGAAAAAAAACGGGTTTCCCGCAAAAAAAAGGAAACAACAGGGATTCATAGATATGTTTTTCAGTGAATTCGTAAAAGGATATTTGAAAAACCCCTCCCTGCTGAGACATTGGGAATCTCTGTTGTTCAAACAGCTCATATGGCTGATTAAAAAAAAGCATTTTAATTGCTGAGGATACAGACACCTTGGCTAAAGTGCCACCCCATAAACCCTTTTACCAAAATTTTTTCATGGTCCAAAAAGAGTCCCAAAAAAATCCCCTTGGGGTATCCCGGGGCCCGGGGAAACTTTGGGGGAAACCAAAATTTTCCCTACCTACCCTTTTTTACATGCATACGGGGTTTTTATACCCCGGTCAACTCCATGGGAAACGGGAAAGGGTTTCGTGGGTAGGCATTAAAAAAAACTAAAAAGAGGGTAAACAGAATTGGAATCTTCTGTCCCAGTTCGGGTAGCCACGAGAAAACCCGAGATCTGGGGCTAAAGATTGGTATGTTTTTATTGGGGGACGAGATCAAGGGTTTTAATATCTTAAGGAAGCTGTTTTTGGGGGACAAAATTGTCAAGAGCTTTTTAAAAGGTCAATCAAGAAAATTCCAAACCAAAAGCTGAAAGCGCCAAAAATCTTCTTATTTTTGGGGTATCTACAGACCCCAATATGGATAGGAAAAGTGGGACTGGGAAACCGGAAGTTTGGGGGTGGGAATTGTCCACGAGAGTTTGTTGCCTGCAAAAAAGGACAGCAAAACCACTCCTGATGCCCTCTTGAGGATCGTACGTTGCAAATGCATGGAGTACTGTGACACACTGATAGGTTCATGCAAGTAAAACGGGATGTACTGGACCGAATTCTGCAGAAATTGCCAAGACGGACTATGCACAAACATAGAGTTAGATGAATTTGACTACTAATTCACAGTATGTATCTAAAAGAAGAACACAAATAATGAACACCTTAATATGTGCATATATAACAGTTTACATGTTCTTTAATTTGATTGTGATCGAATGTTGTAAGTCTTGACATAGGGCCTACACTTTCATGGGTAACTTCGGACAGGGTACAATATCTATATAACAATTAATATTAAAGAAAAAAATATATCATTAGCTATGTCTTAATTCACTTCTTTTTTTAAAGAAAAGGTCATTTGACCAATTTTTTTTAATTCTTGACCTTTGACCTAACATGTTTTAGACCTACATGTTCAAATGGACAAATTTGAGTTTGGAAAAAAAATGTATAGCTTCACTGGTTCATGTTACTATTCAAGTATAATGCACTTATTGTGCTAAAAATTAGTATTTTTAGAGATAATGGGCCTTATATATAAATGTCGGCCATTTTGAAAATATGCAAATTAGGTAACTTCTGGGTTGAAACCTGCGTCCCATTTTGGATATGTCATAAAGAACAACTCAATAACCAATAATCAACAATAAAACAAACTGTTGCAATTTGTTTGACTCAAAAGTGTAAATGTGGTATACTATACACTGTGTGCGAGTTAAGATAGGCAGCTTGAGAGACAAAGGAAAAGGGGATATGAAGGGCTATGGATAAGGTGGTTAAGGGTAAGAGGGAACAAATGGTCCATGCATGAATTAACCCCTTGACCCAGAGCGTAATTTCCAATGTAATCTGGCCACTATTAGACAATGTTTTAATGAATATAAGCAATATTTTATAGATATGACCTGTTTATTATCCTTGTCAACTAACTAATTGTCAATGTAGTATATTCAGTTACTTTTTGTAATTTTATGGCTAACAACAGACAATTTTATATAGCAAAGGAAAGATCTGGGTGTGAAGGGGTTAATATCTGATGCGCTAGAGCGAAGAAGCGAATTGAATTAGAAATTGAAACCACGTAAAAGATCGCTGTGCAAAGGCGAGGGAGAGGGACAGAGACAAATGGCCGAAAGAGAGACGGTCAACTGGAGAGTGGGAAAAGGAAAAAGGGGGGAAAAAGTCTTTATGGAGTGTTCCCAGGAAGACGAAGTGGAAATCCATGTCACCGTCCGTACCTGGAACTGTCGCCGATAGGAACACTCCCCGACGTCGACGAGTGTTCCAATTTTTCACGTCGGCGAACGTTCCTATTACCCATATTTCTGCATTCAGGGATTAAATACCAATAATAGCCTGAATATGTAGGCTAGATTATGTGGTTAGGTTAGATTATATTCCTTTTCATATATTACAAGTTGAACTGTCGCCGAAAATGTACACGTCGGCGAGTGTTCCAATGTCGGCGAGAGTTTTAGGGTGGTGTTTCGGCGACAGTTCCATAAACCTCACCGTCCCTCTTGCCGCCACAACGGTGAGGAGATGAGTCCCCAGGGCGCCACTCACCACTTGCAGGAAGATAGAGTGTGTAACTTGCACTTTTACACTGTTGAAGTAGTGCATTAAAAAAGAATAGGGAGAAACTGTGTCACAAATAGGGTGGTAAATGATTGGAATGGACTCAGTCGTCAGGTAGTTAGTGCGAAGTCAATAGGGAGTTTTAAAAGGAGGTGAAGGAGAAGTCTTCAGAGAAATATAATAACAAATAAGTAACCGAGGATAACCAATTTCAGACTCAAACTTATCTTATTCTGTCTTTATAATGAGGGAGTTCTTTTCTTTTTCTTTATTGTCACATTTTGTATGAGTCCACAGTGTATGGGAGGTAGCAGCCACTACATTTCTGAGCATGCAGAGGTAGCAACACTAAGTCGTACAGTGCAGCAGCAGCAGTCTCACCTCTGCCTGAAGCACTGTATTGACAACATGTATCAATGTTTTAGAGCTCCCTGCACCACACCCTTCTTATACAACGCAGAATAAAAGTTGGGCCACTTGATTAAAACAAACAACGAACGAAGGAAAAACTGAAATAAACTGAAAATAACCTTAACATTTCTTCGCTTTTCTCCCCCTTTTCTTTTCTTTTTCTTCATTTCTCTCCCTTCTTCTTTTTCTTTCTAATGTCTACTCTTCTCTTTTTTCTTTCTTAGGTTGGATAACGTTGCAGTGCAAATCAAAGTAAAAACAAACAAAAGTGCAGTAAAAAAAGCAGAAAAGGTTGTCACACTAATCATCACAGGAGGCCACGGTCACAGCGAGTCAGGAGCACTGATGCAGAGGGAAATGATGCAGATATATAATACACTTAAATAATTTTTTAATAAAATAATTTGACAAATTCTGACTTACTTTTCTTATGAAAATATAAATAACTTTAAGGTTATCACAGGTGACAATCTATGTATTATTTGCAGCTGCTCTGAATAGGGTAGCACCAACTGTGTCATCTATTGGGGGTTTCCAAAAATATATTGCTATCTTTTTGCAATACATCCTTTCATCGACATACCATAATACACCACCTTGAAATGCCTCGACCAACACTTCATCTTAAGACAGCATCAAAGCAGTAAAGGAAATCATCGCGACAGCCAACCCACAGCCTGTTCCCATGGTAGACTGGTGAGGCAAAGAGCTCTCCTGAAAACTCATGTTCCCACATCACCTCCACATCTGCTCTTTGTGTGGTGTCTTCATTCTCCTTCCCGCCAACTCTCACCCTCAGCGTGGAGCATCTGCCGAGGGTCTCACACACCACAGCCCCAAAGGTATAAACATCCTCACCCAGATACAGGAATGGGGTTGCATATACAGGGGAGGAATTACAATACTTGGCCATCAACTCTCCCTGGTGGGTAAAAAAATAAACACAACCATCATGTGAACCGATACTTATGACCTCAAGGGTGTCACTAAGTTTCAGGGCAAATGGAGATGAGAAAATACTTCCTCCTGTCTTGAACTCCCACAAAGGGGTACCATTGAGGGAGTAACTTAGTACTAGGCCCTCGACAGTGCCAAACACAATACCTTTGGAGTAGATGACGGGAGAGCTAAACACTGGCTTGCCTAGTGCCACCCGCCACCTGACATGTCCACTGACTTTGTCCACACCACACACCACTCCATCCAGTGTGGCTGCAATCACCAAGCCTCCACCAATACACGGGGAAGAGAATATACTCCCACTGGACACTTGTAACACCCACTTGGCCTCACCGTCCTCACACAAACAGTGCAGATGCTTGTCATGAGAACCAAACACAACCCAACCAGTTTCTTGGTCCACAACTGGTGAGCTCTTGACTTCCCCTCCAGTCCTGTACCTCCACGCCACCCTGCCGTCCTCCACCCTCAGGCAGTAAAGGTGGTGGTCATAACATCCCACGTACACAAAGGACCCATCAAGTGACACAGCTGGTGATGACTCCACTCTGTCGCCAAGCATGCAGCACCACCTTTCCACGCCACTGGCTGCATCAAGGCACACAAATTTTATGGGAATGAGAGCCAACAAACACAAACATGTCCCCTTTTGAATGTTTGACAAGAAGGTGAAGAGTCTATGCACTTTCCAAGGCTATAGTTCCACCTCAGACAATATGCATGAGGGGAAAGGCTGTGTCGTGGTGATTCTGATTCCCTCAATTGAACGCCCCTTCTTGAAACAACTGCTAAAAGGAGGTTCTTATCCTGAGTTGGAGTATTTGTATTATTCTTCACACTCTGATGATATGAAGACTCATTTCCAACAGCTGTTTTAGCATTATCAAGTTGGTGCCGTATTGAAGTTGAGAATGAGAAATATGATTAGTTTTTGATCTTTTTTACATCGCGATTGCACTCCTCACTCTTTCTGGCCAGCTGCTGTTTATGCAAAATCAGGAGGATCTCAGTGTATGAGTTATGCAGCAGCACATCAAGGAACTCAGGAATCTTACATCCCAAAAAGTCCTCCACTGCAGCACTAACCTGAACAGCAGTGAGTGAGTTCCCACCACATAAGATGAACTGGTCACCCTCCTTCACATCCTCACACCCAAGAGTTCTGATCCACAACTCTTTAAAGAAGTTCTGCAGAGTCTGTGTAGGCGGGAAAGTGTCATGAGGCTTTTCCAAGAGGGACAGAAGCTCCTGCACGGCAACCTTCCCATGAGAATTAAATGGCACGGAATCAATTATCACTACTTCATCGGGAATTTTCCATGGTGTCAAAGTGTCTCTCAAGTCCTTTCTGATGACATCCACTGTGACATCTTTAACACACAAACACACAAATGCTACAAGTCTTCCTGCTAAGTGTGGTACAACAACACACCGTCTGACATAAGGGAAACTTGAGCAGATACTTTCAATTTCTCTCAGACTAACTTTCTGGCCATTCCTCTTCACCTGGTCATCCAACCGTCCAAGGCAGTAAATGTGGCCATCCATCACAAGCCCCACGTCACCTGTTGTCCTCAAGTGGGTTACTGACTGACCTTTCATGGTGCTGTCTCCTTCATCATCCACCAAGCACACTCTGTCTGGACCCCCAACACAGATCTCCCCTTCTTCCCCAGCCTTGACCTCCTCTCCTGTTTTACTTAGCACTCTAATGTCAGTGCAGGATAAAGGCTTCCCAATGGATGTCCACTCCACCTCAGGAGGGGCGTCTGGTCCTATGGGCACATACTCCCACACTGATGCCCAGCAAGACACCTCCGTCAATCCGTAGAGGTTGAATATCTTTGCTGTGCACCCTCTTCCGATGCACTCTGCGACAGATAGTTTAGGGAACACCTCACCCCCCAGGGCCAACACCCTCATCGTGAACCCTGCGACAGAAGGGACTCTCTCACCCTGTGGCGGCCAAGACTCAGGAGCAGTGTTGGCGTGGCTTGTAACACGGTGACTTTCTGCTCCAGTAAAACCTCAAGCAGCAGCCTGGGTGTCCTCAAGATGGATGGCGATACCATGACCAGGCAAGCACCTACATGGAGGGCCAGGAAGAGGTCAATAACACTGGGATCAAAGGTGAGAGGGGCAGCGCAGAAAATGTTGTCTTTAGAAGTGACCCTGAAGAGATGGCCCAGGTCATCTATGTTTGGCATGATGGAGGTGTGAGGCACATACACACACTTTGGGTGCCAGTAGAACCAGAGGTTGGCACTACATATGCTAAGTTTCTCGGGTCTCTGAACTGATGAACATTCTTTAATGTTCTTCATGGACACCAATCTAAATGTTGTCCCAAATATGCAAAGTGTGTCCAAGACTGCTGTGTCAACATCTTCAATGGTATGTAAGAGATTTTCTTCAACAAGTATTCTCTCAGGATGGATTCTTTCAACCAATGCCGTCACTTCCTTCTTAGTGTACTGGGGAGAGATGTACCAGTAGCCACAGCTTGGAAGTGTTCCGAGGATGCAAGCCACTGCCTCTGCAACCCCAACACAGGATCCCCACAACTTGGACCTCAGAGCTGTAATTCTTCACCTCTGAAACCCCCTCAAACACCTGAGTCTTGTCCTGTGCCTCACCTTTGTTTGCCTGCCGTGTCCTGGGGTCATGACGACTCAAAGCCTCCATTACTTGGGTCGCCGCCACCCTCAGGACATCATAGGTCACCACCTTCCTTTGTCCATCTGTGAAAATTGTTGAAATTGTAACACAACTAACCACAAGTATTCCGAGAGCCCATACCTCCGTTAAGACTGAACAAGTAAATTAGAATATGATTTCTAATAAACACAATATTACCTGCGTTATTGACACCCTTACAACTTAAATAGTTAATCATCACTGAGTTGGGCCAAGATCAATCTTTAATAAGATTTTCATGCAAATCCGTCGATCAGTTTTTTGCGTAATCCAGCTAACACACACACACAAGATTGAATGGTAAAACATAATCTCCCTGGCGGAGGGAAATATGGTACAGCACAAACATCTGTTTAGAACGATCACTCTGTTTGCAATATTTCTTTCAAATAAATTCAGTAGCAAAGCTGAATGTTAGTGTAAACGTCATTCATGTGAAAGCAATACGTTCAACTTAATTAGATGTTATGCATTAAGCTATAATAGAGGGCTAGGTTTTTCCGCAGTGTACTAAAGATGGGATGCTATAATTGGGTAAAGACACATACAATATAAATTATATTACATATATCACACATATATCATTATTACAACTTCCTTAAAACTAAGAACATTTCTGCATCTACAACCAAGAGCAGCATGGGGAATACGGATGATACAAGGTTTCTGAGACACTAAGTATTTTTTCCTGGCCAAGTTTTAGTGTTTTTCTGATGGAGATACCTACATTGCTATCGATGGAAACGGTGACCCTAGGAATTGGTGATGAAAATAAAAAAGATACAAAAATTATCGGGTTTCGGGAAACAAAATTATCGTTAAATTTCCGATGAACACCGAACTTCCTTTGGTGGACGAAACAATTTTTTTCTGGCGCGTTTTTATGTGTTTTGAATGAATCTGCTAACCATTTCTGTAGCAAATCATTATTTTTTTTTATTTTTTTTGCAAAAATGACAAAAAAACAAAACAAAAATTAACCCTAACCGAATCTAACCTTTACCTAACCTGACCTATACTTAACCTAACCTTTACCTAACTAAACAAATAAAAAAAAAAAAAAAAAAAATATTTCGACAGAAACGGTTAACAGATTAATTCAAAACACATCAAAACTCACCAGAAAAAAATAGTTTCGTCCACCAAAGTGAGTTCGGTGTTCATCTGGAATAATACCAAATTTTCTCCAACCGGAAAAGGACCAATTTTTGGCCAGGAAAAAATAAAGTCTTGTCTCGAAAGATGCCCGTGCAGTCCTCGTCCATTTTACCCCATGTTTCTCCTAGGAATGGAAATACAGATGTTAGGTCATTCAAATTAATAAGAAAGCCATAATTTTGTATGAATATAAAATCAAGCTCCTCCCCACCTCCATGGTACAGAATGGCTGTCTGGTCTGGGAGGGCAGAGGCTGTAGCCCAAAAAAGACTTCCTAAGTTGCCATTCCTCCGCTCATGATTCTTGTTCATCATTCCATCTCTGTAAACAACAAAAAATAGATAAAAGTTTGCCTGAATTTCATATAAGATAATATTTCACAGATCCCTTCAGATACTTCTAAAACGTAATTATAGAATGGGGGAGAGATGCCCCCTTCAACCCCCCTCCCCCCCTAAATGACCCACCCGGGAACCCCCAAAAATAATATTACTAACCTAACCTAACTATAACCAACCCTAACCTTACAAATAACCTCCTAACGAGACCTAAGGGCGGGAAAGGACTAGAATTTTACCAGGTTAGGTTAGTAATTTTTTTGATATTCTATAATCTCTCCCCCACTTTATTATTACGTTTTAGAGGTATCTGAAGGGATCTGTGAAGGTCTGGAGAAAATAAAACCACTAATAAGGGCGGGAAAGGACTAGAATTTTACCCAAATCTTAACCATATTAATTAACCAACTTTGTAACTACCGGTATTATTCTAGCGTTTGCCCATACTCCCCCTCGCCCACAAAACAAGCTTGGGGACCTGGGAGAATGCGGGATATTTGGTTGGGGCACAAAATTTACGTCGCAACCACATGGTTTTTGAGTTGGTGGTGTTGAAATAATTCCCTAGAGATAGGGAAAATTCATTGGATTTCTTCTGAGCCCAGAGGCATTTGAACCTGCTGATCCTCACAGAATGATGACCGAAGTGTCGAGAATCTCCCCAACCCCCCGCTAGGAGGTTAGGTTAGATTTGGTTAGGTTAGGGTAGGTTAGGTTAGGTTAGATTTGATTAGGTTAGGTTAGATTTGATTAGGTTAGGTTAGATTTGGTTAGGTTAGCTTAGATTAGATTTGGTTAGGTTAGGTTAGCAGTGGGTCAAGCCCCCCGCTAGGTTAGGTTAATTTTGGTTAGGCAAATTTCTCTAGATATAAGGAAATTACCCTAGATCTAGGGAATTTTACCCCCCTACACAACTCTTAATCTACGTGTTTCCGACGCATAATTTGTTCCCCACCCGAAAACCCCGCATTCCCACGTCCCAAAATTTGTTTGGGGGAAGTGGGAGAGTGTGGGCAAACACTAGAAATTTACCTAACTACCTCAAATAGAACATGCTGCTTAGACTTTTTGCTTTAGTTTGGAAACGTGGCAAACAAGACTCTTCCTTCAAGTCCTTCAAGCAAGTGACACACAGTCCTTCATGAACGACTCATTCCTTAGTATTCCAGCCACACGCCACACCTCCCGCACTCTTAACACACCCAAGGTCTGAACCGCCTACATATAGTGCTACAGGTCCACTTTATCTGCATCCCTTTAGCACGCAATTGAACAAAGTAAATTAACCTGGTCGCCAGTGTTGTGTAGAGGCGTCAGTCAGATCTTGATCTTGATCTTGATGTTACAGGTGGCCTTTTCTTCCTAGGCAGGCCTTTAAACCGGCTGCTCCTGTAGTCTTGTTCTTGTTCTTGTTTTAGGGCTGTAGAGTCTATTGTCTATTTCTCATATACCATTTCTTCAAAACTCTTTCACTGTCTCATATCCGTCCACTTGTCTCCCACACAGTCCCAGCAGTAATAATCCATCTCTTCCTGTCCTTTCAACCACCTCGTTCATGTCACCTCCCATTTCAGTCAAAACCACACGCATCATTTCCATTCTCTCCCCGCTATACTTCTCACATTCTAGTATCACATGTTCCACTGTTTCATCCTCACCCATGTCACACATCTGACACACTTTGCTGCCTGACTCGGACCATCTATAGTTCCTTGCATTTACATCCAAGCACTGTGTTCTGGCTTGGAAGAGAAGGTCGCCACCCCGGGTTCCATCATACACACTTTCATACGCTGGTGCCTCTTTCTCCTTATACCATTCTAGTGTTTTCTTTTGCTCCATCTCATTTTTCCACTTACTCAACCCCACATACTTCACTACTCTATCGATCTCAGTTTTCCACTTTCTCACATCCCACTCAAGGCCTTCTTCATCACCATTCAACATCTTCCATTCAATTACATTCGGTCTTCCATCTATCAGTTGATACATCCACCAAAATCGCAATCCACTTCTTTCTACCATTTTTTGGCATCGCTTCCCCCATTTACTACTACATTCACTCCACAAATAAACTTTTCGTGCCAATCTTGTGTCCTCCATTCGTTCCAGTCTGATCTTATACCTGAGTGTTGCTTTCGAATGTCTCTCCCTAAATGTACTCCATCCCATGTCACCTCTTAAACCTTCAGTCGCTGCATATCTGGGTGCATTCAGTGCCATTCTTGCTACTTTATTTTGTCCCACTTCCAATATCTCTATTTCACTCTCATTCCATGCAATCACCTCCATACCATACATAATGCTTGGGACAGCCACACTTTTCCACACTTCCCTCAACACATCATACTTGCTTGCCCTCATCCTTGCCACACTCCCAAGTCGACCAACCCACTGATTGGCCTGGCTGATCTTTTCAGCCTTTGCTTTTCCACATCCATTGGAACTCTTGCACATCCCTAGGTACTTGTATTCACTAGTTTGTTCTAATTCATTTTCTCCCAGTCTCCATGTAGCGTTTCTGTCATCCTCTGTTATATTTACTATCATCACCTTACTTTCCTCACGGCTAAATTTTACTCCAAAGTCTCCCCCATACTCATTCACCACATCTAACAGGCTCTGGAGTTCCTCGGCCGCCTCACTCATAACTACCATATCATCTGCATACATTAACAAGCTTATTTTGTCATTTCCTACTCTCACTCCTGCATCCATTCTTCTGATCCTTACTGCCAGTTCCTCAGTATACAAACTAAACAAGGTTGGGGACAGAGTGCATCCTTGCCTAACACCTCTCTCACTCCTCACCCATTCTGTTTCTATACTACCTAGCCTATATTTTGCTCTAGTGTCTTCATACATGCTTCTCACTATGTTCACTATCTTTTGGCTCAACCCAACCTTTTCCAAAACCTTGCATAACATTTCTCTGTTTACTCTATCATAGGCTTTCTCAATGTCTAGGAACCCAAGGTACAGTGTCTTTCCCTCCCTTTCCTTCTTTTCAATTATTTCATTCACCACAAACATGTTGTCCTCTGCCCTCCTATCCACTCGAAAACCATTTTGCTCCTCACCTAACACCATAGCTCTCTCCAACCATTTGCACAACCTTTCCTTCAACACTGCACTAAAAACTTTACCTACTGTATTCATTAGGGCTATTGGTCTATAGTTCTTCAATTCATTCTTACTCTTGTATCCTCCTTTATGCAATAGGGTCACTCTACATTCATTCCATTTTCTAGGCACCCTTTCTTCTTCCCACACACGGTTAAATAGGTCAGTCATCCTGTCAATCACCACCTCACCCCCATTCTTGTACATCTCATATGGTATTTCATCCGGGCCTGCTGCTTTTTCATTCTTTTGCCTCCTTACACACTTCTCTACTTCATCCCTGCTATTCCATTCATTCAACTCTTCCGCATCTTTTCTTTCCAACGTTATACATTCTGGTCTTACGTCAAAGATTTCACCCACGCCTCCTATGTCTTCCCAAAAGTTTTTTATAACCTCTTTGATTTTTGTCTCATCTGTTACACATTCAGCATTTACTTTCAATGCTTTCACATCTTCATTCCCAGCCATCTTTTCTCCTCTCATGAATCTGTACCACTCACGCCCACCTGCAAGTCCTTTCTCTTTTAGGGATCGGATCTTACTCCTGTCACACATAACTTTCGCATCTCTTATCTTTCGTTTTGTTAGTCGCTGCTGTTTCACATATTCTGTCCATGCATTCTGGTATTCATCCTCCGCTTCTTCACTTTCTTGCCTCCTTTTCTTTAACCCTCTACATTTCCTGTTTAGCCTTTCTCGTTCCTTCCTTGCCTCTCTAATATCCTCATTCCACCATGGTTTATTCACTCTCTTTCTTCCATTTGTTCTAATAAACCCTATTTTTTCAAGTGCAGCGCTCCTCACATTTTCCGTTAGTCTCTCATTTAGCTCATTCACCTCCTGTACTCTTTCTCTGTCCCACATCTCACTCAGACACACTTGAAAATCTTCCCATTTTGCATCTCTCAACCTCCATTTGTTCTTCACCGTCCTTACTTTTGGCTCACTTTTATTCCACTTCATACAGTCCACTACAAGCATATTATGATCAGACACAATATCAATTTTTCCCTCTTCATCTATCCACATTCGAGCAACACTCTCTCGCATTTTGCCATTCACCAACACATAATCAATTGCACTCTCTTGGTTTCTTGCATTCCACGTCACTCGACCCTCTGCCACAGTCTCATTCAGGTTTTCTAACTCCAACTCATCTATAAATTCAGCAAGCATTTCTCCATTTTGATTTATTTGCTCTCCTAGCATACCCAGATGTGCATTCATATCACCCATAACCATCACACTTTCTCCGGCATGGTCTCTAAAAATCTTCTTTATAATGTTGTACTTCATTCTATTCTCTCTCCCTGCTCTATCACCTTCAACCGTCATGTACACCACAATCACTATAAACTTTTTTTCCTTGTCGTTCTGACCCAAACATTCTACTCTAGCAGCAAGAACATCCTCACTCATAGCACTATTACCCACGTCTATCTCATCTACTTTAGGGTTTCCTTCCTTTCTATGAAGAAAGGCAACTCCTCCTCCTAGTTTCTCTTGTTTCTTTCGTCCTTTTCCAATCATCTCATACTCACTATCATGCATTCGTACATCGTCTCTTAAATGGGTTTCAGTCACACCAACTAGTTCGAATTTCCATTCACTCAATTCCTTGCATACATCCTCATATTTACCAACACCCCAACCCCTCACATTTATACATCCAAACTTCATGTATTCTCTCGCCTGGGTGGTGTCTTTTGTCTGTCCTCGTCTCCTCAAGTGATTTTGATTTCCGGCTAGTTCCTGTTGGGCTGTGCGGCCCCTCCTTCTGCCGCATTCCTTGGTGCTGTTATTGGCTCCGGATTCACCTCTCTCCTCTTCACTCTTAGTATTCGTCGCTCCCAAGGATTTCCCCTGATTATGTAAAAAATTTCTGTGTTCTTTTCAGCTTCATTTTTGGCTTTTGCTTCCTCCCTCAGTGTCTTGTCATTGTGATGCTCCTCCTTTGACATGTCGTGTGCCACCCTAACGTGTCTGTACACCACTTTCTTTGCTTGCTTTAACCTAAATCCATTTCTCATGATCCTTTCTTTCAATCCACTGTTTACTTTCACAAGTAGGGGCCTGGCTCTTATTGCCTCACCTTTGTCATCAACCAGTCCATTGTATCTTCCAATTCTATTTATGTGGATTAGATCACTATCATAACAGGTCAACCCAATCTCATTACATATTTCAATAAACACCATTCTGTCATGCTTTTCTTTTTCCTTTCTGATTTGCAAGTTCATACCCGTCAGAATCTCCTCCTGTACGTCATACATAATTATATTGTCCTTTCGATCTAGTCTGCTCTGGATCTGTTGAGTTGTTTGCTGAATCACTTCATCCCCACTTGTTTGTTTGCTTGTGTCATTCTTAATGTTCTCATAAACTTTCCTTGCCTCAGCCAATAGAACATCCTTATATGATGAACTAACGTGTTCTTTCATTTCATCTTGTACCTTGGTTTTCAGTTCAGCAATATTCTCCCGAACTTCCATTACATTATCCTTGATATGTGACTCTATCTTATCCTCGAGGCTTATCATTTTTGCTTCCAAGGTTCCGAGCCTATTCATCAGGCTATGGGTGCCTTCCGAGTTTCTTTCTACTACTTCATTTAAATGGACTGATTTTGCCTCCATGTGACTCAGTCGGTCTTCAAACTTCTTCTCCTTGTCCTGCCTTTTAACCCTATCGGCTCTCATCTCGTCCACTGTATGTTCCAAAACTTGATGTTTACCTATCATTTCTTTCAGTTGTTCACTGATTCTTTGAAGCTGATTATGTAGCTTGACACTTCCCAGTTGACAACGACTGCAGTTGTAACTCAGCTGTTTACCTGCTTCGTTCTCGTTCATGAACTCGTACACAGCTTCAGGTATAAATTATCACATTCAATGTGAATCCAATCATCACATACCTCACATGCAAGTGCATCATCATCATCCGTCACCTCTACTTGACACTTTCCGCACTTATGTGCCTCCACCTCGCCCTCCGGCACGTCTCCCTCCTGTGTCTTCATCATCCCTTCGGGTTTACGTTCCTTAGATCTTGCTCCTCTACCCACACCCGAGCCTTGTTTCTCACTTCCCTTGTTATTGCGCAGCCTTTTCCTACATTCAGCTGGAGCAGTGATCTTGATTGTATAAGTAATCTGAGTAACACTGTTGGTTTTATTTATAGCGGGACCTCCTGTATTGTAGTTTAGGACCATGGAGCTATATTGTACCTCCATGTTTATGTTTAGGACAGATAATACCAAGCTTACACCACTATTGTACGTTATGCATACCGTGTTGTCCGAACTTGCCTCCAAAAACTCTTTTACTGTCACAATTAATGATCTCATATCCGTTGTCTCTTTTCACATACCTAACAGCAATACCATTCATTCTCTTTGATTTTCCTCAACCATTTATTTAATTAATACCACATGTAGCACTTATTATGAGTAAATACAAGAGACACTTAATGCGAGTAAACAGGTGTATTTCATTTGAGGAAGGGAGTTAGGGCATAGGAGGGGGGGAAGGGAGTGAGAAAGTTGTACGCTTGCATGGGAGACTATGCTAGAGGGAAGAGACTCAAGAGAGGTATAAGAAGTGGGGAGAATAGAGCTAAAAGGGGGAGAAAAAGGACACTAACGTAGAAGAGATGGGAAAGGGCGCCATAAGGGAGGGAAAGGGCACAAGGTCTTTTTTGCCTTATATGTAGTTTTGACTCACCTCTTGGCGTTTTCTGCCTTAAATATCTGTTCATCGATCTCTTTGAAGTTTTCTCCCTCATCTAAACTCTCCCTCAATCATATTTTGGTGCCCTATTTCGTCCACGATATGTCTTTTTCTATTTTCTTTATCGAATTCCAGAGCAACCATGCACTGAATTAATATGGCGGAGCAGTTTCTTTGCATGTTCTCGATCATACTCGCTTCTCCCAACTTTGCATTATGGCTTTGTCGGCTCACGGCTAGGTGTCACTAGGTGCTTCTGCCGCTGACTGAAGAATGCTAATGTCGTAGTTACGTAATCCTCGTAGTTATACGTCACACTAAGTGCGTCGCGTGCCTTCTTCTCATCCTACGGTACTTGGTAAGGCAGAGAAGGAGTACGCAAGGTTATTTAGCATCATTTATGCGTCCCTGCACCGAAGTTGAAGCCTGCCATGTATTTACTTTCCAACGCGCAGATAACCTTGAGCACGTGCATAAAACCCCTATTCTGGTACCCTTACAAACAGTGGTCTGCCGTACCCCGAAGAGCCAGGATGAAGGCATCAGGGACCCTCCTAGTCCACCTCTTCTATCGTAAGTCTCGAATTAAGTCTACAATAGAATGGTAGTTAGTGCGGAGTCATTATAGGGAGCTTTAAAAGTAGGCTAGGTCATTTCATGGATGGGGATGAAAGGTGGATGTAGATAATATTAAGTAACAGGAACTACCTCGTGTAGGTCTCGCGGCCTCTTGTAGCTTCCTTATGTTCTTATGTTCTTAGGTCTTGTTTATCTATATGATGTGTGCTGCTGATAAGGCCTTGATGTTCTTATTTGTGACTGCATGGTGTTTTTGCTTTTTTGTTTATTATCTTGTTCTATGAATTGTTTTGTCTATCTATCTACTCATCTATCAATCTATCGTCCACATAAGGTCACGCCCGCCCTGGATCACCTATTACTGGAATATTTTGCGCAGGTGTGTATATAATGTGTCGTGTTTTCCTATTTCACAAGAGGGTGTTAAAGTACGTCAATCCGTCAGCCTTTTTTGCCATGATGTTTGGTCCACAGTAGTTCCTTGTGGGATGTTGGTTGGTGTGTATCGTTTGTCTGTCTATTCAGATTTTTGTTTTATTCTAAATGATTTATAAAGCTGTACCATTGTAATATTCATTGATTGATTGGTTGACTCTCTCTCTCTCTCTCTCTCTCTCTCTCTCTCTCTCTCTCTCCTCTCTCTCTCTCTCGCTCTCTCTCTCTCTCTCTCTCCTCTCTCTCTCTCTCTCTCTCTCTCTCTCTCTCTCTCCATCCAGCTATCTATCTATCTATGTGTCTACCTTCAGCAAGAAGTGATAATTGCTTCGGATCACCGGATTCTAGGTGCCTTGGTATACCAGGTAAGTCTACCGTAAATATTTCGTCTTCTTTTAAATTTTGTTAAGGTATCAAGAAACTTTACCTTTATCCCTTAGATATGCCTTTAGTTTACCTATATTATCTTCTAATATAGAAGTGTTAAAAAGACATACATTTGGCAACAGAGCATCTTCAGTTAAATTTAATATTCTTATAAAGTGTGCGTTGCATTTGTATGTGTGTGTGTGTGTGTGTGTGTGTGTGTGAGAGAGAGAGAGAGAGAGAGAGAGAGAGAGAGAGAGAGAGAGAGAGAGAGAGAGAGAGAGAGAGAGAGAAAAAAAAGCTGTAGCTACTTGGATTTCTCATTTTATTATGTGGTTTGACTTATATAGGTACTCCGTGGTGTAGGGGAAGCACGCTCGATTCACAACCGAGAAGTTCCGGGTACGATCCCCAGGCGGAGCGGACACAGTTGGGCTGTTTCCTTAAGACCCGAGCCCCTGTCCACCCAGCAGTGATTGGGTACCGGGGTTTTGTAACCCGCCTCCCGGGGTGCTGGCTTCGGCCAACACTATAAGCACTAGCTAGCAGACAGCTCTCTAGGGGTAGTTTGTGAGAGAGCTGTTTGGTTACAGTGGAGATCCATCTCAGCTGCGTCGATATGACGAAATTATTCAAACATCATTCAAACATCAAAGTAGGTGATCTGTAGGTTAACTCTGATTTTTTTTCTTGTGTGTGTGTGTGTGTTATTCACCCATGGTCTTGTCCATGCGAGCTGGCTCGCGATCGCCAGTTTTCACCCTCTCGGTGCGAGCTTGGAGCTCATTATTACCGATCTTTGGGCAATGCTGGGACCTCACACACCACACCCTCTCATCCCCTTGCTCAAGGGGGACAGTAACCGCCCGAATTTGTCAGTGAAAAATATCCGGGAGCACGAGGATTCGAACCGCCTACCCACAGAATGGGAGCCCGTCACGTTATCAACCTGACCGTCGCGCGATGTGTGTGTGTGTGTGTGTGTGTCTCTTTGAACCTGTGTATATATGTAATAGCTACGTGTGTGGATGAAAATCAAGATTAAAGGTAATATGATCATTAATTATATTTCTTAAACACACACACACACACACACACACACAGACGAAATAGAAGAAATAAGTACCACACGGTACATAACCCGAACACAAGTATCAACCATCACCCAGAGCTGCCCTAGAGAGACAGTGACAGTCACATATACAACCTTGCAATTGGTCACAACCACAAGCACAGTCACACAAACAAGGTTGCAATTGACCACAACCACAAGCACAGTCACACAGGTACTAACAGCAATAGCAGCACCGGCAAAGGGGGAAGATGTCAAGACGTTCATTTACCCATCATTGACCACAGGTGAGATGAGTTTTGTAGTAACTGTATATTCCTCCTCCTCCTCCTCCTCCTCCTCCTCCTCCTCCTCCTCTTCCTCCTCCTCCTCCTCTTCCTCCCCCTCACTATCATCATCATCAATTATTTTTCTTCTCTTATATCTTTCAAGCTTGGTTTGATTCTGAGTGTGTTGACAAAACTTAAAACAAGCTTGTGAAAAAAGATAATTACTTTGGCGTTGCGTTTGTGTTTGTATGTGTGTGTGAGAGAGAGAGAGAGAGAGAGAGAGAGAGAGAGAGAGAGAGAGAGAGAGAGAGAGAGAGAGAGAGAGAGAGAGAGAGAGAGAGAGAGAGAGAGAGAGAGAGAGAGAGAGAGAGAGAGAGAGAGAGAGAGAGAGAGAGAGAGAGAAAAAGAGAGAGAGAGAGAGAGAGAGAGAGAGAAAAAAAAAAGCTGTAGCTACTTGGATTTCTCATTTCATTATGTGGTTTGACTTATCATTCTTTATCAAATATTTTAAATGGTGTTTGATCGATACACACACTTCATCATCTTGAACACACACACACACACACACTCTTACCAACCTCACACTTCAGCCCCGCCTTCGCCCCTGACTCCAGTGTGCCCCGACGGAGACCTGGGACACTTTTATGATCCTGACAGCTGCGGGGCCTTCTACGAGTGTCGCGGTGGCGTGGCCGTCCCACGAGAGTGTCCCAAAGACCTGCTCTATAATGCCTTCATCCCCGCCGCCCGCTACCCCTGTGACTACCCCCTTAACGTGGTCTGCGGCGCCTCACCTCCGCCTCTTGAACCGTCGCCAGGTGTGTCCTTCCTCCCGCAGCGGCCACAGTATCGCAAGCCCGACAAGCCCAAGGTGTTCAACTTCTACTCGTACGTGACGAATTACTGGTAGCCTCGTGGCATACAAACAAGACTCACTGAAGAGCCTTGCATCTCGCCTTTCATTGGATGTGAGCATTGCCATTGATGACGTCATCTGCTGCATGTTTACATCGGTACAAGTAGTTTAGTGAGGGTGAGTGATGTTGCAGTGTTTTGGGATGTGTTGGAAGGTTTAATACAATTGTAAATAAATTTAAGTATCGTTAAAGCTTAGCAATTGCTTCTGTGGGGTAAAAGGTATGCCAATTAAAATCAGAAAACAGAAAGGCTTGAACAGTTTTCCTTTTTATTTCGTTTCTCCTAACTAAGCGAGTGAATACTTTTTAATGTTATCTGTCAATCAGTGTGTGTGTGTGTGTGTGTTTGTGTGTGTGTGTGTGTGTGTGTGTGTGTGTGTGTGTGTGTGTGTGTGTGTGTTTGTGTGTGTGTGTGTGTGTGTGTGTGTGTGTGTGTGTTTGTGTGTGTGTGTGTGTGTGTGTGTGTGTGTGTGTGTGTGTGTGTGTGTGTGTTTGTGTGTGTGTGTGTGTGTGTGTGTGTGTGTGTGTGTGTGTGTGTGTGTGTTTGTGTGTGTGTGGTGTGGGTGTGTGTGTGTGTGTGTGTGTGTGTGTGTATGTGCACCTGGATATGTATCCGCGCCTAACATCACACACATCCTCTGCTCTCCCGTTCACCACAACACCTCACCACAACACAAGCATCATCACACCACCTCTACTGTCACCAACACAATTATCATAATCAGAAAAATAATAGTTTCGCATATAGAAAAAAATAGCTTCGGATAATGGGGAGTTTTATAATAAGCTCACGCTCAAGCCTGTCTCTCAGGCTGTCACATCCTCTGCTCTGTGAGGCTGAATGATCTATCATTTACCGTAAATTCTCTGTACTTCTTTGGGACATATCAGAATTACCCTTCAATACAACAACTGAAACAGTTCTTAATAAAAAATGTAGTTTATCATTTTATTTGTCTGCACTTGATGAAAATATTGGCAAAACAATTGAATACTTGAAAACTCAATCTTTAAAAATCGTCTTTTCATAAAAAAAACACAAGTTCAAGCAGAATGAGGCTTCAGGAAATATCTACTTGTATGTAAGCATTCACTGAGTAACTATTTTGGGTGTATATGTCTCTCTTACGACGAACATTTAACCAAGAAGTAATTTAAGTGCTTGGCACCTCAACGAACAGTCCTCTATCGAAGACAATACATGGTCTTGTTTACTATTTCCCCCGCCGCGAACTCTAAACCCCTCCACCTCAATCTTTCCCTCTGAATCAATCAATCAACCCTTCCCTCTGAATACCCTATGTCCTCTGGTTTATCCTATTGTAACGAAGGAGGGTGGGGGCAACCCACCCCTCTCAAACTTCGTCACACTAACGGCTCGGGGCTATGGAGGAGACGGAAAGGACTGCAAGGAGACATTTACTGTTGTGCACGGCTTTATTACCCCAACTACTACCCACAGTACATAGTGACTGCACGTCTGTCACGTAACTACACGCGCCACTCCGATCCGCCCCAACACAACACAAATCACAGTCAAAGCACGAAATAAGGAGACGAAAGTCTTCTTTATGTGGGAAACGGTATGTGGGAGCGGATGCCACGAATATTCCAGTAGAGGATAGAGAGTGTGATGAGATAAGCAGGTGATGATAGTTAGGATGACATGTAGCCTGTGGTATTGAGAAGTTAGGAGTATCAGTGATATGAGCTGTGAGGTAAGGAGCGGCTCTGTGGCGATAAGGCGCTGAGCTGTCCATCCCCGTGTCGTGTCAACAGGAAAGTGGGTGATAGCAGATCCTGCCGGCGGGATGGTTTCTGTGGAGATGCTGAACGCCACACTCTGTTTTGGTTAAATGTTCGTCGTAAGAGAGACATATACACCCAAAATAGGTACTCAGTGAATGCTTACATACAAGTAGATATTTCCTGAAGCCTCATTCTGCTTGAACTTGTGTTTTTTTTATGAAAAGACGATTTTTAAAGATTGAGTTTTCAAGTATTCAATTGTTTTGCCAATATTTTCACCAAGTGCAGACAAATAAAATGATAAACTACATTTTTTATTAAGAACTGTTTCAGTTGTTGTATTGAAGGATAATTCTGATATGTCCCAAAGAAGTACAGAGAATTTACGGTAAATGATAGATCATTCAGCCTCACAGAGCAGAGGATGTGAGATGCGCGAGAGACATCTGGCGGTTTAGCTTCGAAAACTCCCCATAGACAAGGAGAGAAAAGAAAAAACTAAATTCTCTACTCATCATACGCGCAACATAAGCCGATAAAGATGAGTACATAGGTATTCCCGTAAAGCTCGTAAACAGGTGAATCAGTAGGTCGCAGGAAGGCATAGCGAGAGGATGAAGGCGCTAGCAGTGGTGTTCGCCAGCCTGATATGCCGTGCTTCGCGTCCACAGTATTGCTAGCTTTTTGATATCGCTTACTTGATGGCTTTATTGCAGTCGGCGCAAAAAAACTTAGGACACCCACTTATGGCAAAAAGACTTAGGACTTTATTCCCGTCCTAAGTTGTTTTGCGTCCTAAGTTTTTTTGCGTCGACTGTATGTAACTCACTATAATATTTTGTTTTGTTGACTTATAATGAATGGATCATAGCTCATAGATGATGTGCTATTCTATCATTCATTTATTTGTTCTCTCTCCCTATCTATCTATCTATCTATCTATCTATCTATCTATCTATCTATCTATCTAGCAGGAGGCCACGCTTTCCTGGGGTCGCCTGATAGCAGGAACCATGCCCCAGCCGCGGAGGCAGGGATTTCAGGTGGGTGTTTATCACTTGTCCTTCAATATATACAAAAGCTGGACAGATGGAGTCTTTATAGGAATCCATTTGATATTCTGTGTATGTGTGTGTGTGTGTGTGTGTGTGTGTGTGTGTGTGTGTGTGTGTGTGTGTGTGTGTGTGTGTGTGTGTGTGTGTGTGTGTGTGTGTGTCACATTTTATGACACACAAACACACACAAACCTTTTTACAGGTATTTTTCCACCATCACCGCCGATTCTGCTGCCAATGTGTCCAGATGGAACCCGCCGCCATCTTCCCGATCCCACAAACTGCAGCGTCTTTTTCGATTGTCGCGGGGGCGTGGCCATCCGACAAGAGTGCCCGCTCTACAACCTGCTCTGAGAGAGAGAGAGAGAGAGAGAGAGAGAGAGAGAGAGAGAGAGAGAGAGAGAGAGAGAGAGAGAGAGAGAGATCATTGGGGGCATACGCCGGGGGGCGCGTCGCCTCGCCCACCCTACGACGCCACTCCCGGGGGTCACTACGCGCGAGTTCCCATGCAGGCTCCTTTCCCATACCAAGCAGCTCTCGACAAGAAACATCAACTTGCCCCAGCCACGAGCCTTGTGGGCGCCCCCTTGGCCTCCTCCACGCCGGATTGTCTCTTACAGATACAACCCGATGGGAAGGATCGGTTTCAGGGTAGCGTGCCACATGCCCATATAGCCGAAGTTGGCGCTGACGGACTATGCAGGTAATAGGCCTCGATTCAGTCTCACGGTGCAATCGCTGATTTGACACGTAAACATCCCATCGATACCCCATAATTCTGCGAAGACACTTTTTACCAAAGGCATTGATTCGTCTCTTCAAGTCACTATTTAGTGTCCATGTCTCACAACCATAGAGTAAGACAGGGATCACAAGCGACTTGAAGATCCGGATCTTTGTCCTCCTGCACAGGTACCAACAACGCCAAATACTCCCGCTGAGCGAGTCCATAACACCGTGGGCTATGCCAATCCGCCGTAAGGCTTCTTGACGTGACCCGCCGTCATTATGGACTGCGCTACCAAGGTATGTAAAACTTTCCAAGATCTCAATGTCCTCGCCACACGCATGAACAGACTGTACTGCTTCATCTAGTAAGTCTCCAAACACCTGGACCTTGGTCTTGAGCCAGGAGACCTCAAGTCCCAAAGGCTTTGCCTCCTCGTGCAGCGCCTCGAGAGCCATCACCAGGACCTCCAGCGACTCAGCAAAGATTACTGCATCATCGGCAAAAACAAGATCAGTGATCTTGGTGTTGCCGACGGATGCTCCACAATCACTTTGATCTACAACCTTGTCCAATACCCAGTCCATACAAGCGTTGAAAAGTGATGGGGCAAGGACGCACCCTTGCCTCACTCCTGTATTCACAGGAAAGAAGCTGGATACACCTGCCCCACACTTCACAGCACTCTCAGTCCCAGAATACAGACCAGTTATCAAACCAATAGTCCTTGCAGGAATCCCTCGAAGTCGCAGAAGATCCCAGAGTGACTCACGATGCACTGAGTCAAACGCCTTCTTGAGATCAACATAGGCTGCAAGCATCCCCTGTCGAAACTCACGTCGGCGTTCCACCAGGACACGAACCGCTAGGATACGGTCCGTTGTTGACTTACCAGGCGTGAACCCAGACTGCTGAGGTCTCTGATGCTTCACCAGATGACTGCGAATTCGTGTCAGCAATAGATGGGCAAGCACCTTGCCTGGTACACTGAGCAGTGTAATACCGCGGTAATTGTTGCAGTCCTGACGGTCCCCTTTCCCTTTCCAGATAGGGACGACCAGCCCCCTTTTCAAGTCAGGAGGAATGGTACCTGATTGCCACACGGCAGTCAGGACAGCATGCAACCCGCGGATCATGGCCTCACCCCCAGCTTTGAGGAGCTCCGCACTGATATTACAAACACCAGCTGCTTTTCCAGCCTTCAACTTTGCTACAGCCTCTCTGACTTCGTCAAGAGAGGGTGCGGTTTCGTCAATGGGAGGATCGGCATCCACTGCCTGTAACCCAGTGGTGTGAAGCTGCTCAGTTGGAGGGTCCACCGTGAACAACTGCCCAAAGTACTCAGCCCAACGAGTACGAGAGAGAGAGAGAGAAAAAAAAAATTCAGAATCATTTAATGCGGCGCAAAGTATCAAAATATAATAACAGGACAAAGTGAGGCAGTTTTTTTACTCTTTCTACTCACATCAATTGAACTTTTTTGTCGCGCGTTTAACGAGCAACTTTAGCATTGAGAAGTTTGGTTCATCTCAAGGTTAACATTTGGTGTTGTTGTCCGCGCACACACACCGGACGTGCCACCTATATATACACCTGTGATTACCTTGCAAATGTACCTGTTTCGCACTTCGACCTGACCTAACCTGCTTCCTTATACGTAACCCCACCCCATAACCTCCACCATCACCACTACTATACTGCCCCTCTGTCGTAACTATATTCACTTTCACCACAGTGCAAAAAAAAAAAATAGTTCAACAATAAGTGAATAAACTCTTAGTAAATACTCGTAGGTACAGTACTACAAATACTAATAAAAACATTAACCTGTTACCTGCGAGAACAGCCGCCAAGGATACCCATGCAGAGATAAGGCCACAAATCAATGTTTTCGAAAATTTAAAAAAAACTATATCTCGAGAACGTGACATGTTAGGACTAAACAGATTGTGCCATTCCGTAGATCTCGTCAAACTGGATAGAATTATTTTGTGTCCTATTTCTTCTTAGATCAATAGTTTCGTCGAAAAATGCCAAAAACCAAATGAGGCCAAAATTTTGAGGAATTTTGCAGCCAGAAAGTATGATATTTTTTATTTGCATATATACGCGAAAATTATCTCAGTAATAATTGTGTATAATGACGGTGTAAATAATTGCTATTCTATGTAATTTCCCCAACGATGAATATTTGTGAAACGGGATTTTTTTTTTTATATTTTCGAAAACATTGATGTGTGGCCTTATTTATGCATGATATTTACTTCCGCGTATACCACTGGGACGGCCATCAAGAGCTGCATTGTTTATGTTCCCTACCATTTTGTCCTTACGTTTATGGTTACTGAGATATTAATGCAAATGTGATTTTTCAAAAAAATGGCCGCCATCTTGGATTTTCAATTCGCCAATCGGACAGATTTGATTAGTATCACTTGGAGAACAAGTGTGCCAAGTTTGATGCTTGTATCATCATTTGCACGATTTTTCTGCTATCTCCTACACTATATTTTTCTTATACAAAAGAATAAAGAAAGTATACATTAATGACTAAAGGCCGATCCGCTTCTTAGAAAATAGACCGTTTTAATTCCACAGATGCCGACACTTTTTTCTTGATGGAACTGGAATCCTAAGAAGAAAAATGGAATAAATAATACTCTCTTTCTTTCTTTTTCTTTCTCTCTTTGTATCTATCTGTCTATCTATCTATCTATCTATCTACAGTAGCAGAAAGCCAGTCTATCTTTGGATCGCCTGACATTCGGAATACGCAAGTTTCGCTGCTGGTCGAAGCAGGAGACTTTACAAGTACAAGTGAGTTTATCACATTTCCTTCTTGTAATTCGTGACCGAGGCTGATCTAGAAGTGTTCACGAGTCCATATGTTTTGGAAGTGTTTAATTATCTTATTACACCATCTGCTCGCGAGATAATTTATTCTTTTTCTGTAACAGTATTAGGAAGTTAGGTGTTGCAGGGACATGAGGTACAGCAAGCTGGTTGGTCGTGTTAAATGTGAGGCTTGGGTCACTTATATGGCAACGTGTGGAGGATTGATGAAGGGAAGAAGATACCTAATTGTGCAATGTGTGTGTGTGTGTGTGTGTGTGTGTGTGTGTGTGTGTGTGTTTATCTATTAGTGTGCATGGAGATCGGTAATAAAAAGAATGATAAAGATGAAAAAAAACTAATTATGTCTTTCACACACACACACACTTGCGTGGTCTGGTTTGAAGCGTTACCGCTTCGTGTTCAGCAAATCAGTGGTTAAAGCCCAGCTTGGGGTGGATTCCGCTGACAGTGCAGGTTGTTACTGTCCCCCTTGAGCAAGGGAATGGGGTATGTGTGGTGTGTGAGGTCTTAGCATTACCCAAAGATCGGGCACTATGAGCTCTAAGCTCTTTCCGAAAGGGTAATTGCTGATGATTGCAAGTCCAGCTCATGTGGGCAGGAGCGTGGGTGAATGACACCTCAGTCTATAGATCAAACAACGTTGTTATATGGATTAATAAGGACACCATCCCACTCCTACAGCTACGACCACTCCATATAGGACTTAATCTTACACTCCAGCCGCCGTTACTATATACCAGTGTGCCCCAACGAAACCATGCGACATCTTCCTGATCCTGACAGCTGCGGGGCCTTCTACGAGTGTCGCGGTGGCGTGGCCGTCCCACGAGAGTGTCCGGAAGACCTGGGGCTGGATGTTCGAACGTTCGTAACTTTCCGCCTCTAAGATCATCTTGGAGTGTTCATAGCGGCCATCTTAGATCTTGGGCTACGAACACCACAAAAATGTATTATCAAAGGATCGTCCGAATGTTCTTAGCTCACGATGATGCGATCTTCAAGCTCGTTCCGTTCCGTTCCGACCACGAGGAATGGAACTCAGCTGACTGTCGCTTGGCCAATCAGCGGAAAGATTTCATCAACCTTTGAGATTGTTAGCCAATCATAATGCAGTTAGAATGTAAACAAATATCATATGGCGCGTCCCCACACAACAAATTAATGTAACATGTGACAATAACATTAATGTAACAATGTAACATGAACTGGTAGAATTATATTTCTTTCCTGCCCTTAGGTCTCACTAGGAGGTTATTGGTAGGGTTAGATAAGGTTATAATAAGGTAAGGTTGGATATATCCGGTCATTTCGCCCACATGCCATTTCGCCACACCATGGAGTCATTTCGCCCACACTATGGAGTCATTTCGCCCACAGGTCAATTCGCCCACACTATGGAGTCATTTCGCCCAAGGTTACTGGTGGTTCATTCCATTTCTGCCTGCGGAAGATATAAGTTACATGACTCCGTGACATGGATCGTGTGGGCGAATTGACTTTAGAGTGGGCAAATTGACTCTTACATGTGGGCGAAATGTCTTGTCGGCGAATTGACTCGTACATGTGGGCGAATTGACTCTTACATGTGGGCGAATTGACTCTTACATGTGGGCGAATTGACTCTTACATGTGGGCGAAATGTCTTGTGGGCGAATTGACGTGTGGACGAAATGACCGGTAACCGGTTAGGTTAGTATTATTTTGGGGGGTCATTTAGGACTGGTGGAACGCCGACGTGAGTTTCGACAGGGGATGCTTGCAGCCTATGTTGATCTCAAGAAGGCGTTTGACTCAGTGCATCGTGAGTCACTCTGGGATCTTCTGCGACTTCGAGGGATTCCTGCAAGGACTATTGGTTTGATAACTGGTCTGTATTCTGGGACTGAGAGTGCTGTGAAGTGTGGGGCAGGTGTATCCAGCTTCTTTCCTGTGAATACAGGAGTGAGGCAAGGGTGCGTCCTTGCCCCATCACTTTTCAACGCTTGTATGGACTGGGTATTGGACAAGATTGTAAATCAAAGTGATTGTGGAGCATTCGTTGGCAACACCAAGATCACTGATCTTGTTTTTGCCGATGATGCAGTAATCTTTGCTGAGTCGCTGGAGGTCCTGGTGATGGCTCTCGAGGCGCTGCTGCACGAGGAGGCAAAGCCTTTGGGACTTGAGGTCTCCTGGCTCAAGACCAAGGTCCAGGTGTTTGGAGACTTACTAGATGAAGCAGTACAGTCTGTTCATGCGTGTGGCGAGGACATTGAGATCTTGGAAAGTTTTACATACCTTGGTAGCGCAGTCCATAATGACGGCGGGTCACGTCAAGAAGTCTTACGGCGGATTGGCATAGCCCACGGTGTTATGGACTCGCTCAGCGGGAGTATTTGGCGTTGTCGGTACCTGTGCAGGAGGACAAAGATCCGGATCTTCAAATCGCTTGTGATCCCTGTTTTACTCTATGGTTGTGAGACATGGACACTAAATAGTGACTTGAAGAGACGAATCAATGCCTTTGGTAAAAAGTGTCTTCGCAGAATCATGGGGTATCGCTGGGATGATTACGTGTCAAATCAGCGATTGCACCGTGAGACTGAATCGAGGCCTATTACCTGCATAGTCCGTCAGCGCCAACTTCGGCTATATGGGCATGTGGCACGCTACCCTGAAACCGATCCTTCCCATCGGGTTGTATCTGTAAGAGACAATCCGGCGTGGAGGAGGCCAAGGGGGCGCCCACAAGGCTCGTGGCTGGGGCAAGTTGATGTTTCTTGTCGAGAGCTGCTTGGTATGGGAAAGGAGCCTGCATGGGAACTCGCGCGTAGTGACCCCCGGGAGTGGCGTCGTAGGGTGGGCGAGGCGACGCGCCCCCCGGCGTATGCCCCCAATGATTGATTGATTTAGGACTTTAGGTGGGGTAAGGGGATGTTAAAGGGGGTAACTCTCCCACTTTATAATTACGTTTTAGAGGTATTTGAAGGGATTTGTGAAGGTCTTGATAATATCGTGATAGGTCTTGATATTGATAATTTTATTTTTTTCTTGATATCATGTTACTAAACCAAACCCCACCTCTAACCTAACCTAACCTAGTCTGATTTAAGCTAACTTAGACGACTAAACCAAACCCCACCTCTAACCTAATCTGATTTAACCTAACTTAACAGTTTATGGCTGAAATAACGGTAGATTTTCGGTAGTACGTACATGTAACGCCATTATTATTCAATTGTACAATGGGAAATGGGTTCTAAATACTCAGAATGAAGAAATCTACACGATATGATGTAGGTAAGAATCCTAGGACTTTTGAAAGCCTAATACCAATCTAATACCCACCCATTTTAGAGTGGGTTTTATTAATGGGATACATTATCCAAGTAACTAGACAATACCTGGAACTGTCACCGATAGGAATTCTCGTCAACGTTCCTATTTTATTCGTCGGCGAGTGTTCCTATTTTAACCGTGCTTCTGAATTCTGGGATTAAATACCAGCAATAGCCTGAACAGTTAGGTTAGGTTAGGTTGGCCAGTTGACTATATGTCTAGGTTAGGTTTATGATTGAGCGGGGGTGATTCCCCCCCAGCTCAGTACCGAAATAATACCGACTTGACATATTACAGTAGATGGGTTAGGTTGAAATGAAAGCCTGCATTCTAGTGATTTTTATGTGCTTTAACCCCACAATTTCAGTGGTCGTGAACTTGCCTAGAATAACATCTCACTACCCCAGCTTCCATCATTGAACCATTCATTCAATACTTTCGCTTTACTCACATACCATATCTCTTAGAGTTGGAGTAGAGTGTACCTACTCTTCCCAGACATCCTTGCCCACCAATCACACATTCCTTTATCCTCTACATACTCTTTTAGGTAAATATGCAGTTTCAACCAATACTCCCTTTTGACCAATACTCTTCTGACATAACTGGGGGGGCTACGCCCCCCAAGACCCCCTGCTAGTTACTAATCTAACCCGGGCATTGATTACGTAACCTAACCTCACTGGGGGGGGGGTTTCGCCCCCCCAGATCCCATGTGTTATTTTTTCATTTCCGACAGCTTTTGTGTGGGTTAGAAATACTCCTTATAATAAGAACGAAACGTTCAGGGTACTTAAAACTACCAATTGGTTGTGTTGTATTGTATTGGCCTAAACTGCACTTAAAAAAAAAAAAAAAAAAAAAAAAAAAAAAATACCTTTATGTATTTCACTTTTCCACCTACAGTATACATGCATTCCACGCACTAGTACACCGGTGCTCGAATGTCTCTTATCTTTGCCTCTCCGTAGCATTGATGGGAGGAGGATGCAGTCAGTTCGTACACAAGTTGTTTCGTACACCAGTAGATTCGATCATTCGTAGACCTAAAAGTTGTTTAGTAGTCTATATGAAACTATAGTTGTTTCGTACACTCAGGTCGGAGTTTAACTTGATGACTAGAGTTACGAAACGACACACCAGGTATATATGTACGAAAAAACTCAAAATCTGTGTACGAAACAACTAACAAAACCTGGGTACGAAACAACTTGTGTACGAAACTCCCTGTATTGCTAGTCCATCCGTATCCTTCACTTGACTCATTCTCTCCATCTCATCCTTGTCTCCTATTCTCCTCCTTCACTTCCCGCATCTTCCTCTCCCATATCATCTTATCTATACACTTCTAGCACAAGACACATTTCTTTTTTTTTTATTTGCACTTCACTCATTCTAGTCACCTATAGGCATTCGGCAGCATACCATTCATTGCACCCTTTATTTTAATTCACATTCACCCTACAGCGTCCTCACCAACCATAAACAACTCAACATGAAATAAACAACTAATAACATAACTTTATATGGCTTGTATATTAGAAAAACCTTCATCATGCGACCCTACGAACAGTGTGCGAGTGCTCTTCAGCAACCTTAGCACTACGGTGGAACAACGAACAAATATGGTGGATGGATGTTCGCAAAGATCGTTTGATAATACCTCTAAACGCGTTACGAACGTTCCAAGATCAATCTAAGTGCAAAGATGATCTTAGAGACGCGTTACGAACGTTCGAACATCCGGCCCCTGCTCTATAATGCCTTCAGCCCCGCCGCCCGCTACCCCTGTGACTACCCCCTTAACGTGGTCTGCGGCGCCTCACCTCCGCCTCTTGAACCGTCGCCAGGTGTGTCCTTCCCCCTACAGGCGCAGCGGCCACAGGATCGCAAGCTGGACGAGCCCAAGAAGGTGTTCAACTTCTACTCGTACGTGACGAATTACTGGTAACCTTCTGTCCTCGCCACCACCAGTACTATCACGGCCACGGCGGGAAGGTCTTGTGTGTTCTACATTTAACACGATATATATATATACGGTATATAGTGTCTTGGCTTCAGAGGAAACTTATTAGTCTTATAAGACAAGTGAACAAGTATATACATACTACATGATTTTCTATGTTTGCAAAATAAATATAAGTAAATTGATGTCCTTAACACTGCCCAATTTATGCTTCCCTTATACAGAAGGTTTTATTGGGTGAGTTGGGTGTCATTTGGCATTAGCTTAGGCAGGTGTCCATAATAAGTATACGTAAAAGTAACGAGAGTAACTCGCCTTCTCCAAGACAGCTTGAAGGGTCGCGGTGTGCAGGCTGCGGACAGGTGAAGGTGAAGGAAAGGTGCTGGCCATGGAGGCTGTTGTTGTTGTTGTTCATTGTATGCATAAGAAAGTTGTACATGTGGTGAACGTGTAACGGTTATTTACACTTGTTAACTTATACAACTTGGAATTTTGATACTACTACTACTACTACTACTACTACTACTACTACTACTACTACTACTACTACTACTACTACTACTACTATTACAATTAATGATGATGATGATAACGATATTAAAACAATTATATGGATGAAAAAATAGTAACAAGTAACAGGAACTACCACGTGTAGATCTCACGGCCTCTTGTAGCTTCCTAATTATCTTATATTCTTATGTTTTTATGTAACAATGATAACGAGAGATAAATAATAAATGCATACTATATAATCAAATAGTCAAAGATTATGCGGACCAACCTGTTTGTTACCTGCGAGAAAGGCCGCCAAGGATACCCATGTACCATGCAGAGAGCCTTGCAGTTAGTTGTTCGCCACGACCTGAGAAGAGAGGATGAAGGGGTCAGCGTTCGTCCTCGTCAGCCTGTTCTGCCGTGAGTCTCGTTCCCCGCACGTGTATCTGCAGGAACCTCGACTGGTCTATTTCTTGACTGCTTGTGACTGTCTGTAGAGAACCACATGTGTCTATTATTATTATCGTGAATTATATATATTATATATTATTGATGAGCTACTCTTTTCTTATACAAAAGAATAAAGAAAGTATACATTAATGACTAAAGGCCGATCCGCTTCTTAAAAAATAGACCGTTTTAATTCTACAGATGCCGACACTTTTTTCTTGATGGAACTGGAATCCTAAGAAGAAAAATGGAATAAATAATACTCTCTTTCCTTCTTTTTCTTTCTCTCTTTGTATCTATCTATCTATCTATCTATCTATCTATCTACAGTAGCAGAAAGCCAGTCTATCTTTGGATCGCCTGACATTCGGAATACGCAAGTTTCGCTGCTGGTCGAAGCAGGAGACTTTACAAGTACAAGTGAGTTTATCACATTTCCTTCTTGTAATTCGTGACCGAGGCTGATCTAGAAGTGTTCACGAGTCCATATGTTTTGGAAGTGTTTAATTATCTTATTACACCATCTGCTCGCGAGATAATTTATTCTTTTTCTGTAACAGTATTAGGAAGTTAGGTGTTGCAGGGACATGAGGTACAGCAAGCTGGTTGGTCGTGTTAAATGTGAGGCTTGGGTCACTTATATGGCAACGTGTGGAGGATTGATGAAGGGAAGAAGATATTTATTTGTGTAATGTGTGATGTGTGTGTGTGTGTGTGTGTGTGTGTGTGTGTGTGTGTGTGTGTGTGTGTGTGTGTGTGTGTGTGTGTGTGTGTGTGTGTTTATCTCTTATAAGTGAGGATGAAGATCGGTAACTAAAAGAAAGATAAGGTGAAAAAATTAATCATGTCTTTAACTGTCTGTCTAAATGTCTGTCTATATGTCTGTCTATATGTCTGTCTGCCTGTCTGTCTATATGTCTGTCTAATTAATTCACCCACTCCTACAGCTCCACCACCCGGAACACCTGACCTTAGGTGTCCTCCCGCGGGCCTGCATCACTACGCCGGCCCGGAGTGTTATAGCTTCTTTGAGTGTGTGGATGGCGTGAGCAACCTGGAAGAGTGTCCCGGCGGGCAGCTGTACGACCCCTACACGCCTCCAGGCAGCTACCCGTGTGAACACGCCGCCAAGGTGAACTGTACCGTCCCGCTGCCCATAAGTGAGTCTCTGGCTGTCTGGCTGTCGGTGTTGTTTTTTCCGTGTGTTTTAAGAGTTGTTTTTTTCCTTTTCAGGTTCATATAGTTAGTGTGTGTGTGTGTGTCACTGTGTGTGTGTGTGTGTCTGTGTGTGTGTGTGTCTGTGTGTGTGTATGTGTGTGTTTATGTGTGTGTGTGTGTGTTTATGTGTGTGTGTGTGTGGGTGGGTGGGTGTGTTTTTTCCCATGATAAAAGCTATCAGGATTTTTGATTACTCATCTGATTTTATGAATACTGTATTTATTGTGCACGTGTTTTTCATACATATACATTGTATCCTTGAAGCACACACACACACACACACACACACACACACACACACACACACACACACATACACACACACACACACACACACACACACACATACACGTAAACACACATGCTCTGAACACCGTCCTTTCTTCAGTCCCGCCAGTGTGCCCCGACGAAACCATGCGACATCTTCCTGATCCTGACAGCTGCAGGTTTTCTACGAGTGTCGCGGGGGCGTGGCCGTCCCACGAGAGTGTCCCGAAGACTTGCTCTACAACGCCCTGAGCCCCGCCGCCCGCTACCCCTGTGACTACCCCCATAACGTGGTCTGCGGCGCCTCACCTCCGCCTCTTGAACCGTCGCCAGGTGTGTCCTTCCCCTCGCAGCAGCAACAGGATCGCAAGCCCGACGAGCCCAAGAAGGTGTTCAGCTTCTACTCGTACGTGACGAATAACTGGTAACCTTCTGTCCTCGCCACCACCAGTAGTATCACGGCCACGGCGGGAAGGTCTTGTGTGTTCTACATCTAACACGATACCACGATATACGGTATATAGTGTCTTATCTTCAGCAGTATTTCATTTGTTTTATAAAGTAAGTGAACAAGTATTTAGGTATATATACAGTACATGACTGTCTATGCTTGCGAAATAAATATACAAAGGCTTATCTTGATGGTTCTTAACACTTTGCTCAATTAGTGTTTTCCTTATACAAAATGTTTCATTGGGTGAGTTGGGCGTCCTTTGGCATTAGCTTCGGCAGCTGTTCATGGTAAGCAAGGCCAAGAGAGTAATGGTACCTACGGGCTTTACTCTCTTGGCCTTGATGATAAGTGTACGTAAAAGTAACTCGCCTTCTCCAAGACACCTTGAAGGGTCGCGGTGTGCAGGCTGCGGACATGAGGGGCTTGGAGAATGTGCGGGGAAGGTGAAGGGTTCCGGTGTGACGGTGTAGACTGTAGAAGGTCAGCCGGCGGTACGCTTGGTCCTGTGCATGCGCAGAACTCGGTGTCCTTATCATATTTAATAACCCTAACTAACATAACCTAACATAATATACCCTAACAACATACCGCCCTAGAGCGTGATATTTGGTCAGAATAACAGCCCGTGTCGTCTGTTTGCTTATACAAACACAGAGTTATACATGCACATGCGCAGGACCAACCGTACCGCCGGACCTTCTATACCGCCACACCTGGATATAGGAAGATAGGGGGTGGCCGTGGAAACTGTTGTTGTTGTTGTTCATTGTATGCATAAGAAAGTTGTACATGTGGTGAACGTGTAACGGTTATTTACATTTGTTACCGTATACAATTTGGAATTTTTATACTGTATACTACTACTACTACTACTACTACTACTACTACTACTACTACTACTACTACTACTACTACTACTATTACTACTAATGATGATGATGATAACGATATTAAAACAATTATATGGATGAAAAAATAGTAACAAGTAACAGGAACTACCACGTGTAGATCTCACGGCCCCTTGTAACTTCCTAATTTTCTTATGTTCTTATGTTCTTATGTAACAATGATAACGAGAGATAAATAATAAATGCATACTATATAATCAAATAGTCAAAGGTTATGCGGACCCAACCTGTTTGTTACCTGCGAGAAAGGCCGCCAAGGATACCCATGCAGAGAGCCTTGCAGTCAGTTGTTCGCCACGTCCTGAGAAGAGAGGATGAAGGGGTCAGCGTTCGTCCTCGTCAGCCTGTTCTGCCGTGAGTCTCGTTCCCCGCACGTGTATCTGCAGGAACCTCGACTGGTCTATTTCTTGACTGCTTGTGACTGTCTGTAGAGAACCATATGTGTCTATTATTATTATCATGAATTATTGATGAAAGTTTTATTTTCTCGTAGAGAAAAATATAGAAAAGTATGAATATATGAAGGCTAAAGGCCTTGGCATCCAAAAAAAGGCAGGTTTAATTCTAAAGATATATTGATACTTCTTTTTTAATGGAATTGGAATCCTAAGAAGAAAAAAGTGCAAATCATAGTTCTCTCTCTCTCTCTCTCTCTCTCTCTCTCTCTCTCTCTCTCTCTCTCTCTCTCTCTCTCTCTCTCTCTCCTCTCTCTCTCTCTCTCTCTCTCTCTCTCTCTCTCTCTCTCTCTCTCCTCTCTCTCTCTCTCTCTCATTCTCTCTCTCTCTCTCTCTCTCTCTCTCTCTCTCTCTCTCTCTCTCTCTCTCTCTCTCTCTCTCTCTCTCTCTCTCTCTCTCTCTCTCTCTCTCTCTCTCTCTCTCTCTCCTCCACAACAGAAGGCCACGCTTTCCTGGGATCGCCTGACAGCAGAAATAGGCCGCAAGCAGCTTCCTTAGGAGGAGGATTCTCTGGTGGACGTAAGTTTATAAGTTGTCTTGTGATTCGTTACCGAAACTCAACGTAAATTGTTCTCGAGACCTTCAAATATGAATCAATGAATATTTAGACGGTGATTTATTCAATTCATTACATGCAGCATATGCTCGTGATGGAATTCTTCCTGTAACAGTATTAGGAAGTTAGGTGTTGCAGGGACATGAGGTACAGCAAGCTGGTTGGTCGTGTTAATTAAATATGAGGCTTGGGTCACTTAGGCAACGTGTGGAGGATTGATAAAGGGAAGAAGATATCTATTTGTGTAATGTGTGATGTGTGTGTATGTGTGTGTGTGTGTGTGTGTGTGTGTGTGTGTGTGTGTGTGTGTGTGTGTGTGTTTATCTCTTATAAGTGAGGATGAAGACAGTAACTAAAAGAAAGATAAGGTGAAAAAAATAATCATGTCTTTAAATGTCTGTCTATTTGTATGTCTGCCTGTCTGTTTAAATGTCTGTCTAATTAATTATCCCACTCTTGCAGCTCCACCACCCGGAGCACCTGACCTTAGGTGTCCTCCCGAGGGCCTGGATCACTACGCCGGCCCGGAGTGTTATAGCTTCTTTGAGTGTGTGGATGGCGTGAGCAGCCTGGAAGAGTGTCCCAGCGGGCTGCTGTACGACCCCTACACGCCTCCAGGCAGCTACCCTTGTGAACACGCCGCCAAGGTGAACTGTACCGTCCCGCTGCCCAAAAGTGAGTCTCTGGCTGTCTGGCTGTCTGTGTTGTTTTTTCCGTGTGTTTTAAGAGGTTTTTTTTTCCTTTCCAGGTTCATATAGTTAGTGTGTGTGTGTGTGTGTGTGTGTGTGTGTGTGTGTGTGTGTGTGTGTGTGTGTGTGTGTGTGTGTGTGTTTATGTGTGTTTATGTGTGTGTGTGTGTGGGTGTGTGTGGTTTTTTTTTCCCATGATAAAAGCTATCAGGATTTTTGATTACTCATCTGATTTTATGAATACTGTATTTATTGTGCACGTGTTTTTCATACATATACATTGTATCCTTGAAGCACACACACACACACACACACACACACACACATACACGTAAACACACATGCTCTGAACACCGTCCTCTCTACAGTCCCGCCAGTGTGCCCCGACGAAACCATGCGACATCTTCCTGATCCTGACAGCTGCGGGGCCTTCTACGAGTGTCGCGGGGGCGTGGCCGTCCCACGAGAGTGTCCCGAAGACCTGCTCTATAATGCCTTCAGCCCCGCCGCCCGCTACCCCTGTGACTACCCCCTTAACGTGGTCTGCGGCGCCTCACCTCCGCCTCTTGAACCATCGCCAGGTGTGTCCTTCTCCCCGCAGCGGCCACAGGATCGCAAGCCCGACGAGCCCAAGAAGGTGTTCAACTTCTACTCGTACGTGACGAATAACTGGTAACCTTCTGTCCTCGCCACCACCAGTACTATCACGGCCACGGCGGGAAGGTCTTGTGTGTTCCTTGGTCGATTAAAGAATAAAAAAAATCTTTAATCGACCAAGGTGTGTTCTACATCTAACACGATATACGCAGAGCTGGGCAGTATTTATATACAATTGTATTTAAATACGTATTTAAATACATTTGTGTATTTAGAATTGCATTTATAAATACATTGGTTTTCATGTATTTGAATACAGTATTTAAATACTTTAATGAGTATTTAAATACATTGTATTTAAATACTCATCATATAAAAATGTAAATACTTGTTTGTCAGTTAATTACTCAATCTCAATTACTCAAGTTAATTATTAAGTTAATTAAATATACAATAGGAAAGTATCCTTTATCAAGCATTTTATATTGTTAATCATGAATTACTGAATACATGTTAAAAGTTGTGTGTATCTAAAATGTATTTAGTATTTAGTATTTAAAAACATTCGTAAAATGTATTTAGTATTTAGTATTTGAATACATTTCTCCCATGTATTTAGTATTTAGTATTTAAATACATTCAATGTATTTAGTGCCCACCTCTGGATTACGGTATAGTGTCTTGGCTTCAGAAGAATTTTATTAGTTTTATAAGGCAAGTGAACAAGTACTAATGTATATATACAGTACATGACTGTCTATGCTTGCAAAATAAATATACAAAGGTTTATCTTGATGGTTCTTAACACTTTGCTCAATTAGTGTTTTCCTTATAAAAATGTTTCATTGGGTGAGTTGGGCGTCCTTTGGCATTAGCTTCGGCAGCTGTTCATGGTAAGCAAGGCCAAGAGAGTAATGGTACCTACGGGCTTTACTCTCTTGGCCTTGATGATAAGTGTACGTAAAAGTAACTCGCCTTCTCCAAGACACCTTGAAGGGTCGCGGTGTGCAGGCTGCGGACATGAGGGGCTTGGAGAATGTGCGGGGAAGGTGAAGGGTTCCGGTGTGACGGTGCAGAAGGTCGGCCGGCGGTACGCTTGGTCCTGTGTATGCGCAGAACTCGGTGTCCTTATTATATTTAATACCCCTAACTAACATAACATAACATAATTTCAAGTCTAGGCGTCCAGCCTCTGGCCCCTTTGCTTTTGGCTCAGTTCTTGCGGCTGGAACGTGGCAGCGAGCCACGTTCCACCCAATTAACTCATTACGCTAATTACTCATTAAGGGCTTGTTTTACGCAAAAAGTTTGTTCAACAGACCCCCATTGATTTTGACAGCACTATTTGCAGGTCAAATTTCAGCTCAATCCGACAATATTTAGGAGTAGTTTACGCTAATTACTCATTAAGGGCTTGTTTTACGCATAAAGTTTGTTGGACAGACTCCCATTGATTTTGACAGCACTACTTGCATGTCAAATTTCAGCTCAATCCGACAATATTTAGGAGTAGTTATTCACTTTTTGGCTTAAACTTGGTTCCACGGGTCTTATGGTAAGAAGCAGGTCGCTTCGCTCGCTGCCAATAACCTAACAACATACCGCCTTAGAGTAACAGGCCGTGTCGTCTGTTTGCTTATACAAACACAGAGTTATACATGCACATGCGCAGGACCAACCGTACCGCTGGACCTTCTATACCGCCACACCTGGATATAGGAAGATAGGGGGTGGCCGTGGAAACTGTTGTTGTTGTTGTCGCCATTCATTGTAACCATGAGAAAACTACATGTGGTGATGTGTAATGATTTTTTTCCCTCTCTCATTTTTCTCAGTCAACACCTGCCGGAACATTACATACAAGCAGCCCACGAAGAATCAAAACACTCATCCGCAACAAACGGACACACAACCCTATACAATAACCATACAATGGCCCATAACTTCAAGGGTTGCCGTAAATACACAGTTACATATATCGCTGCTGCGTCACTAATAGTTGTAGTATTGGTGCGAGTGTTTGGAGTGACCTCAAAACCATAGGAACACTGCTTGAGTACACACCTGACCGGAAACGCACGTCGAGCCCCTTTTATCACTCAGGCGGCCCCGCTAAGTGTGAGAGAAGAGGACTCTCGGGACACGATGCCGCCTGGAGGTTACGTAACGCAGAGATAACAGAGGCGGCTACTCGCGAGGCAAAATCTTGGAAAATTTGGGTCCATTTTGATTGTGATCTGTCCTCGCGCACGCTTTGGAGCCTGTTTTCTGTGTTGCTTTGGTCCAGATCCAAAGTTGCTCCAGGAGGTCTCTTAGATAATCTTGGTTGGTACTTGAATACAACATGGCTTCCTCCGCATCTTACAACTCTTACAATTCTTACAAAAAAAAAATATAATCATACCAAAATCACTTTGGTATGAAAAACCTCGCGATTAGCCAGCTCAAGTGTGTCGATGCGTTCATGGTATATCAGCGTCGTGAATGTGAGCGTCGAAGGCTGTCCTATTATCAAGTTCAGTCAGTACTCATGTCCCTGCTTCCCTCTCTATTCCGTTAGCTGCCCTTCCTCCTCCTCCTACTCCTCCCATCCCTCATACCCGCATCTTCCTCCCTTCCCCACTTCCTCCTGCTCTCTTACTTATCCTTCCCCCTCTCTTCCATTCGCCACATTTGATCCCTTCCTCCCTGTCCTCTCTCCTAGATCCTTCCCTCTGTATTACTTACTACCTCCACTACAGGCAACACATCCTCCTATACGCTCCCACACACAAGAGCAGACTACGGTAGTGCACATGTGATAGCCTGTTTTCCTGGCTCCGTCCAACCAGACACATCGAAAAATATATACATGCAAACGTGTTTATGAAAAGGTGTATTTGCATGAGGCATAAATAAACGACCACTTAGAGAGAGAGAAAAAAAACAGCATTTCGAGTTTTTTAGCGACGGTGAATTAGAGTGCAAAAAAAAATGGAAGACAAGTTATTCGTTAAAGTGAAAATGTTGATGCTGAGGAACTATAAATAAATGAACACTTAGAGAAAGAGAGAAAAAAAAAATCAAGGATTTCGATATTTTTTAGCGATGGTGAATTCCATGCAGAGAAGAAAAAAAAAGACCGTCAGGAAAAAGGAAGACTAGTAATTCCTTAAAGTGAAAGTGAAAATGTTGATGCTGAGGAGCATTTGCTGAGGAAGTTTTTCTCCCTCATCTAAACTCTCCCTCAATCATATTTTGGTGCCCTATTTCGTCCACGATATGTCTTTTTCAATTTTCTTTATCGAATTCCAGAGCAGATGCACTGAATTAATATGGCGGAGCAGTTTCTTTGCATGTTCTCGATCATACTCGCTTCTCCCAACTTTGCATTATGGCTTTGTCGGCTCACGGGTAGGTGCTTCTGCCGCTGACTGAAGAATGCTAATGTCGTAGTTACGTATTCCTCGTAGTTATATATACGTCACACTGAGGTGCGTCGCGTGCCTTCTTCTCATCCTACGGTACTTGGTAAGGCAGAGAAGGAGTACGCAAGGTTATTTAGCATCATTTATGCGTCCCTGCACCGAAGTTGAAGCCTGCCATGTATTTACTTTCCAACACAAGATAACCTTGAGCACGTGCATGAAACCCCCATCCTGGTACCCTTACAAACAGTGGTCTGCCGTACCCCGAAGAGCCATGATGAAGGCATCAGGGACCCTCCTAGTCCACCTCTTCTATCGTAAGTCTCGAATTAAGTCTACAATAGAATGGTAGTTAGTGCGGAGTCATTATAGGGAGCTTTAAAAGGAGGCTAGGTCATTTCATGGATGGGGATGAAAGGTGGATGTAGATAATATTAAGTAACAGGAACTACCTCGTGTAGGTCTCGCGGCCTCTTGTAGCTTCCTTATGTTCTTATGTTCTTATGTCTTGTTTATCTATATGATGTGTGCTGCTGATAAGGCCTTGATGTTCTTATTCGTGACTGCATGGTGTTTTTGCTTTTTTGTTTATTATCTTGTTCTATGAATTGTTTTGTCTGTCTATCTATTAGAGGCCTCTTCCATTTGTGCCCAAGCTACATGAACCAGTTCTTTCAGTTCAGGGTTGGGTTCTGGGTTCAGGGTTGGGTTCGCGTGTCACAAATGGAACGCAAAAACCCCGTTTTTTGTTTACAAACATACTCAGCTGGCGAGGCAATTTAAGAGAGAGAGAGAGAGGAGAGAGAGAGAGAGAGAGAGAGAGAAGAGAGAAGAGGAGGAGAGAGAGAGAGAGAGAGAGAAGAGAGAGAGAGAGAGAGAGAGAGAGAGAGAGAGAGAGAGAGAGAGAGAGAGAGATGAGACGAGAGAGAGAGAGATGAGACGAGGAGAGAGATAACGAGAGAGAGAGAGATAAGCAGAGAGAAGAGAGAGAGAGAGAGATAACGCGAGAGAGAGAGATAACGAGAGATAACAAGAGAGATAACGAGAGAGAGAGAGAGAGAGAGAGAGAGAGAGAGAGAGAGAGAGAGAGAGAGAGAGAGAGAGAGATAACGAGAGAGAGATAACGAGAGAGAGATAACGAGAGAGAGAGAGAGATAACAAGAGAGAAAGAGAGAGAGAACGAGAGAGAGAGAGATAACGAGAGAGAGATAACGAGAGAGAGATAACGAGAGATAACGAGAGAGAGAGAGAGAGATAACGAGAGAGAGATAACGAGAGAGAGAGATAACAAGAGAGAGAGAGAGAGATAGCGAGAGATAACGAGAGAGATAACGAGAGAGATAACGAGAGAGATAACGAGAGAGATAACGAGAGAGAGAGAGAGATAACGAGAGATATAACTCAGCTAGCTGCTATGTGAAGGGATCATATCAAGTTTAAGATCGCGGGAATGCATGGCTCCACCAGCCATGTATGCCTCTTTTATGCCGTCTGACATCCTCTCCGACTCGTGCATGCGGAAAACCCTTCACGATAAGAGAAATAGGGCCCAAGGCGACCATTGTTTGTTATGAACTGAAAACTCTACCCAAGCTACCCACCTCTCAATGTGAGTAGAGAAAGTTCACGGGTTTTGCTGATTCACTACGCGCTTTGCCTCGGACCCAGGTTTTCGTGCGCAAATGGAACGCCTGAACTCTTGGGTTCCGTGAACTGGTTCTTGAAATGTAGCAAATGGAAGAGGCCTCTACTCATCTATCAATCTATCGTCCCCATAAGGTCACGCCCGCCCTGGATCACCTATTACTGGAATATTTTGCGCAGGTGTGTATATAATGTGTCGTGTTTTCCTATTTCACAAGAGGGTGTTAAAGTACGTCAATCCGTCAGCCTTTTTTGCCATGATGTTTGGTCCACAGTAGTTCCTTGTGGGATGTTGGTTGGTGTGTATCGTTTGTCTGTCTATTCAGATTTTTGTTTTATTCTAAATGATTTATAAAGCTGTACCATTGTAATATTCATTGATTGATTGGTTCTCTCTCTCTCTCTCTCTCTCTCTCTCTCTCTCTCTCTCTCTCTCTCTCTCTCTCTCTCTCTCTCTCTCTCTCTCTCTCTCTCTCTCTCTCCATCCAGCTATCTATCTATCTATGTGTCTACCTTCAGCAAGAAGTGATAATTGCTTCGGATCACCGGATTCTAGGTGCCTTGGTATACCAGGTAAGCCTACCGTAAATATTTCGTTTTCTTTTAAATTTTGTCAAGGTATCAAGAAACTTTACCTTTATCCCTTAGATATGCCTTTAGTTTACCTATATTATCTTCTAATATAGAAGTGTTAAAAAGACATACATTTGGCAACAGAGCATCTTCAGTTAAATTAATATTCTTATAAAGTGTGCGTTGCGTTTGTATGTGTGTGTGTGTGTGTGTGTGTGAGAGAGAGAGAGAGAGAGAGAGAGAGAGAGAGAGAGAGAGAGAGAGAGAGGGAGAAAAAAAAAAAAAGCTGTAGCTACTTGGATTTCTCATTTCATTATGTGGGTTGACTTATATAGGTACTCCGTGGTGTAGGGGAAGCACGCTCGATTCACAACCGAGAAGTCCCGGGTTCAATCCCCAGGTGGAGCGGACACAGTTGGGCTGTTTCCTTAAGACCCGAGCCCCTGTCCACCCAGCAGTGATTGGGTACCGGGGTTTTGTAACCCGCCTCCCGGGGTGCTGGCTTCGGCCAACACTATAAACACTAGCTAGCAGACAGCTCTCTAGGGGTAGTTTGTGAGAGAGCTGTTTGGTTACAGTGGAGATCCATCTCAGCTGCGTCGATATGACGAAATTATTCAAACATCATTCAAACATCAAAGTAGGTGATCTGTAGGTTAACTCTGATTTTTTTTCTTGTGTGTGTGTGTGTGTTATTCACCCATGGTCTTGTCCATGCGAGCTGGCTCGCGATCGCCAGTTTTCACCCTCTCAGTGCGAGCTTGGAGCTCATTATTACCGATCTTTGGGCAATGCTGGGACCTCACACACCACACCCTCTCATCCCCTTGCTCAAGGGGGACAGTAACCGCCCGAATTTGTCAGTGAAAAATATCCGGGAGCACGAGGATTCGAACCGCCTACCCACAGAATGGGAGCCCGTCACGTTATCAACCTGACCGTCGCGCGATGTGTGTGTGTGTGTGTGTGGGTGTGTCTGTTTGAACCTGTGTATATATGTAATAGCTACGTGTGTGGATGAAAATCAAGATTAAAGGTAATATGATCATTAATTATATTTCTTAAACACACACACACACACACACACACACAGACGAAATAGAAGAAATAAGTACCACACGGTACATAACCCGAACACAAGTATCAACCATCACCCAGAGCTGCCCTAGAGAGACAGTGACAGTCACATATACAACCTTGCAATTGGTCACAACCACAAGCACAGTCACACAAACAAGGTTGCAATTGACCACAACCACAAGCACAGTCACACAGGTACTAACAGCAATAGCAGCACCGGCAAAGGGGGAAGATGTCAAGACGTTCATTTACCCATCATTGACCACAGGTGAGATGAGTTTTGTAGTAACTGTATATTCCTCCTCCTCCTCCTCCTCCTCCTCCTCTTCCTCTTCCTCCCCCTCACTATCATCATCATCAATTATATTTCTTCTCTTATATCTTTCAAGCTTGGTTTGATTCTGAGTGTGTTGACAAAACTTAAA